>PVKB01003220.1:132791-216272 GCA_004027205.1 Ctenodactylus gundi | reverse complement strand
GTGTACAACATGAAGAGCGCCGTGAGTGAGGAGGGTTTGAAGGACAAGATTAGTGAGTCTGATAAAAAGAAAATATTGAGTAAATGTAACGAGGTCCTTTCCTGGCTGGAGGCCAATCAACTGGCTGAGAAAGATGAATTTGACCATAAGAGAAAAGAATTGGAGAACATCTGTAACCCCATTGTCTCAAAACTCTACCAGGCAGGGTACACCGGGCCTGCCTGCGGGACAGGGTACACACCTGGGAGGCCTGCCACAGGCCCAACCATCGAAGAAGTAGATTAATCTTATGTAGTACCAGAGAGTTCTAGGGTCCATCTAGGTGAACTTTATTCTTTTCCAACAGTATTATGATTCTTGACTGGACCTGAACCTAAGTCACCATCTCTTCCGGATTCTGATGGCAGAGTCTTGTACATCATCTGACAGCATCTTGTGACTCCGCAGGGAATTTTTAGGAAACCTAGGCCTCTCTGAACCGTTTGATGAATTTGAATGTCTGTTTATTTCCATCTACCCCAATGTTCACCTCCCATGTGGGTGGTTACTTGTCACTCAGTAAATTTGTTCTAAAGGAAATTGCTTCTGGTAACTTTAGGCTGTGAGTGTAATTTGAAAAGGAAAAAGTTCGCGGGGAACAGCTGTTCTCTGATTGTGAGCTCCCTGGGAATAAACTGGTAAGGGTAAAGTATGTGGATTTTCATGGGCTCATTGTTTTAAATTAAAAAAATAATATAAGATTCTCAGACACCTTTAGCCCATATGGAGCTATTGCTAACTGTGGTTATTGCTTATAACCAGTTGTAAGCTGGATTAAGTGTCCAGTTTTTTTGTTTGTTTTGAGGCAAGGTCTTGCACTGTAGTTCTGGCTGGTCCTAAACTCACTATTGTAGCACAGGCTGGCCTTGAACACACAGCAGTCCTGCCTCAGCCTCCCAAGTGCTAGGATCATAGGATCATACTTGGCTTATGTAGTGCTGGGGAATTGAAGCCAGGGCCTTGAGCTTGCTAGGCAAGTGCTTTAACCACTGAGCTATTCCTCCAACCCCTTATTTGATTATTTATTTATTTATTGAGACAATCTCCCTCTGTAATCTAGGCTGGTCCTGAACTCAACTACATAGTGTGGGCTGCCCTTGAATTCAGGGCAGTCCTCCTGCCTGAATTTCCCAGGTTCTGGAACTACAGGTATGAACCACTGCTTTGGGTTTATGTGGTGCTGGGAATTCAAACTCAGAGCAACTGCTGTGCTATTCCTCCAGTATTTGGATTAAGTGTTTAGAATTCAGCTGGGGGTTAGGGTTAGGAGAAAACACTGCCTGGCATCCTGCTGTCGCTGCAGGTGCAGTTCAGAAGATCCATTGTCTGTGTACTCACAGTCCATTATTACATCCATTACAAGCTTTACTTGCAGGGCAATCCTCCTGCCTCAGCCTCCAGAGTGCTGAGACTACAGACATGTGCCACCACACCCAGCTTATGTGGTGCTGGGGAATCAAATTCGGGTGCTTAGTGCTTGACATAGCCACTGAACCAATCCTCCAGCCCTGGAAGGGTCATTTTAACTGGGTGTGGTGGCAGCACCAGCAGTGCTAAAATTCCAGTACTCTGGGAGGCCAAGCCAGGAAGAGTGGAAATTCAAATCTAGCCTGGGCAACTTGGCAATTTAAAGAAACCCTACCTCAGATGAGTTTGGGCACATTTAGGGTAGTATGGCCATAGATGAGATCCTACCTCAGGAAAAGGGAGGGGAGGAACAGATGTAGCTTGGTGGGAAAGCCCTGGGTTTAATCCCCAGTACTGAAAAATAGTGGGGACGGCAGGGGAGTAATTTCTGTCCTGAGCCAAAATGTGTGTAGTTTTAGCACTTTACAAGATAGTCTTTGGTAAAAGTACTATGAAGACTGGAGCTAAACCCGGCCCTGTGATGTAGGTCTATAACCCCAGCATGTGGTCTCCATTCCCAGTACAAAAGAAACAAACAAACCCAGTACAAAAGAAACAAACAAACCTCCAGCTAGTGGTACAGCCTGTGTTTAGCCATCTTAAGGCCCTGAGTATGTAAATACCCCGCACCAAAACCAAAATGGAGCTGAGTCTGCAAGAAAAGTAATCAGTGGAAACTTTGATAAACATTAAGATTTGTGCCACTGCCATGTCTGGATCCCCTGCCTGATATAAGGAGCTTTTGTCTCTGTGTCTTCTTTTTCTAAATACTCACTCTATTAAGAAAAAAGAGAGAGAGAGATTTGTGAGTTTGAGGCCAGCCTGTGCTACACAGTGAGTTCAGGGCCAGCTTCAACTACAGTAACAAAACCTTGTCTCAAAAAACAAAAATCAATTGTGCTCAGGCTCCCCTCGATCGCAGAGATTCTTTTCTTTCTTTATTTATTTTATTTATTTATTTCTTTATTTTTTGAGACAGGGTCTTGCTCTGTTGCCCAGACTGGTCCTAAACTCACTATGGAAACCAGGCTGGCCTTGGAATCAGGATAATCCTCCAGCCTCAGCCTCCCGAGTGCTGGGATTACAGGTATGCACCACCATGCCATGTTTATGTGGTGCTGGGGACTCAAACTCAGGTACTTAGCACTTGACTTAGCACTTGTTAGGCAAGTGCTTTAACCACTGAGCCATTCCTCCAGCCCTGATTGCAGAAATTCTTCATTTTTTTTTCCTCGCTATATAATGCAGGCTGGTCCTAAATTCACTGTGTAGCCCAGCCTGGCAGTCCTCCTGCCTCAGCCTCCTAAGAGCTAGGATTACAAGTTTGTGCCACTATACCCAGTTTATGTGGTGCTGGGGAATCCAAACCAGGGCCTTATGCTTGCTAAAGAAGCACTTTAACCACTAAGCAATGTCCCCAAACTCTCATCATATTTTAAAAAAATTATTATGAGACAGTCTTACTCTGTAGTCCAGGCTGGTCCTGAACTCACTATATAGCTCACGGATGACCTCGAACTCATGGCAACCCTACCTCAGCCTTCTTAATGTTAGGATTATAGGCATACGCCACCATGCCCTGCTAATTTTTATGTGGTGCTAGAGAACTGAACTGACAACCTTGTGCATACTCTTGAGAGCGCTTTAATATCTGAGCTATGCCCCCAGCTCACACATTTTAAATTTTATTTATCAAAGTGTGCAAAAAAAAAAAAAAAAAAAAAAAACGATAAACCAAAGTGTGCAAATCAGCAAGGCAGCAGAGAAGGTGGTGCAGGCCTGTAATCCCAGCACTCTGGAAGGCTACAGCAAGAGAATCACAAAAGCCCTGCTCTGGCAAGTTAGCAGTTTAATGAGACCCTGTCTCAAAAAAACCTAGGAGGAAATCAGTCGTTAGAGCTCTTGTTCAGCAAGTGCAAGGCTCTGAGTTCGATTTCCCAGCACCACATAAACCAGCGTGGTGGTGCATGCCTATAGTACCAGTACTCAGGAGGCTGAGTCAGGAGGATTGCCAGGAGTTCAAGGCCAGTCTGGGCCACATAGTGAGTTCAGGCCCACCCTGGACAATAGAGTGAGATTCTGTCTCAAAAAAGTTGAGCATAGCGATGCATGCCTGTAATTCCATCTCTCGGGAGCAGGAGGATTGCCATGAATTCAAGACCAGCCTGGATTACAGAGCCAGACTGTCTCAAAAAAAAAAAAAAAAAAAAACTAAACTGAAAAACGGACTGGGGTTGTAGCTCATACCCCCTAGTACTGCACATAGGCACGGAAAAAAAAATGCACGTCAAATTTTCATATACTCCTCAGCTAGTCTCAACAGGAAGAGGTGGAGGTTGTGAACGAGTCACACTGTGCATGGCCCAGTTACACAAGTTCACAGAACAGCCTCCCTGCCCTTTGTTTAACACAGGACTCCAGCGTGGCCGAGCCGGCAGCAAGTAGGCACGCACCTGCGCCTTGGCGGCCACCAGGGGAGGAAGTCGGGACGGAAGTCCCGCCCACCCCCGGCTCTCAGGCCTATTGGCTTTCCCCGCGCGCTCCTTCTGAGCCACGAGCTCGCCGCGCGCTCCCAGTCCCGGCTTAGCGTCTTCGCAGCGTCTCCGCTGCGCCTGCGTGGCCCCGCCCCTCCCCACGCGCGGGCTCTCGCTCGGTTCGGGCCCGGCCCGCAGCCAGCGACACCGGCCCTGCTTCCTTCTCGGTCGGGCTCGTAGTGCCCCGTGTCGGCAGCATGGTGGGTACTGTGACGTCACTAGGGAGCGCCAGCGGGGGCGCGGGAGGTTTGGACGGTGGGAGTGAGGGAGGGAGGTTGAAATTGGGGCCACGGCTTTTCCCTCCATCTTCCTGTATCTCAGATTCTTTGAGGAGACCCCTGAGAACAAGAAGGTGTTTTCTTCTATTAGGAGAAAAAAAATTCCGAGAAAAAGCCTGTGGGGATGTCAGTAGGTGGAGGAGCGTTTTCCTGCCAAGACCAGACTTGGGGAGGGTGCGGGTGGGATGATGCTTTCTGCAGTGCCTGGAAGGAGCGGGCAGCCACCCTGGGAAGGCCCGGGACCAGGGGTGCACGACAGTCTCATTCCGGGGCTTAAGTGGGGGCCCTTTGAGGTGTGCAGAACCAGCCTCTGTGCTCTGCCCTGCAAGTATTCTCTGCTGTGAAATTCTGGGAACTTCCAAAGATGCATTCGGGTTACCAATACCAGTGTTTAAAAGTACTGGCAGGGTGACGCCTCGTCCTACCATGACCATGTCCCTTCCTATATGATGGTTTTTCCCCCTCTTACCCAATAGCTCTTCTACTCCTTTTTCAAGTCCCTTGTGGGCAAGGATGTGGTCGTGGAACTCAAGAATGACTTGAGGTAGGTACCTGTTCCAGCGAGTGTGGAGGGTAGGCTCAGGGTCTGGGAATCAATCCGTTGATCGTGATACCCACCTGCATCCTTATTTAATTGTGGTACTGGAGATCTGACGCGGGGCCTTCACCCTGAGCTCTATCTCCAACTGCCACCACCCCCTTTTGCCATGCTGGGAACAGAAGTTGGAGTCTTTGCACCATGCTACATACCTAGCCTTTTTTTTTTGGTTTGTTTTGAGACAGGATCTTGTAAGTAGCCAAATTGCCCAGGCTGGGCTGAAATTTGCAGTCCTCTTGTGTCAGCCTTCCAGAGTGCAGGGATTACAGGCCTGCACCACTGGGCCCAGCTAAGGACTTGATTGATTGATTTTTGAGACAGGGTCTCACTGTGCAGCCCAGGCTGGTTCTGAGCTTGCTGTGTAGCCCAGGCTGGCCTTGAACTCATGGCACTCTTGCCTCAGTCTCCCAAGTGCTGGGATTAACAGGTGTGTACCACCTCGGCTCACTTTATGCGGTGCTGGGGAATCGAACTGAAGGCCTTGTGCTTGCTGAGCAGGTGCTTTGAGACACTGTGTTATTCCTCCAGCCCCTAGGGACATTTTTTAAAGTGCCATTCAGGAAGCCAGTGGCATACAGGAGAACTTGTCTCAAAAGTTAAAAAAAAAAAAGGGCTGGGCATGCACTTAGTGGGAATGCCCTTAGTTCAATTCCTAATAACACAAAAACAAACAAAAATATCTGCCCTTTTGTACAATCATTACAATCACTGAAGATTTGAATTTTGTTTCATCTTCATTGGGGATTAAACCTACAGCCTGTGCTTGCTGCTAGGTGGACATTTTATTACAATCATTAAAGTCATTGAAGATTTTTTTTTTTTTTTTTTTTTTTTTTTTGCTGGGGATTGAACCCACAGTCTTGTACTTGCTGATAGGTAGACACTTTACCAGTGAGGTACATCCTCAGCCTTTAAATATATATAGGGGCTGGAGGAATAGCTCAGTGGTTAAAGTGCTTGCCTAGCAATTTCAAGGCTCTGGGTTTGATTTCCCAGCACCACATAAGCTGGACATGGTGGCAAATGAATGTAATCTCAGCAGTCGGGAGGCTGAGGCAGGAGGATTGCCTTGTGTTCGAGGCCAGCCCGGGCTACAGAGTAAGTTCAGGACCAACCTGGACTGTAGAGTGAGACCCTGCTTCATAATAAAAATAAATATATCTCAAGGCAGGGTCTTTGTAGGTCGTTAGGCTGACCTTGCAGACCTCCTTTCTCAGCCTCATGAGTAGTTGGTATTACAGGTTTGTGTCACTGTGTCTGTGTGGGGGGAGTTTTGTGGGGAGTTTTATGGTTTTGTTTTGCTTTGACTTTTGGTTCCTTCATACTAGAGATCAAGCTCAGGGCCGTCACACCGAGCTACATCTCCAGTGCATTTTTATTTTTGGTTTTGAGACAGGGTTTTGCTAATGTACCCTGGTTTGGCTTGAATTTGCAGTCCCTCGTGCCCATCCTCTAAGAGGCCTGGTGCTCTTGCACATGTATGCTCTTAATATTGGAAAACACAGGAGGAGCGGTTACACGAGCAGTTCTAGTGTGCATCAGTCGGCCTCTGTTACTGAGACTGAGCCCAGGGCCTTCACACTGAGAGCATTCCCAGCCCTTTTATTTATTTATTTATTTTGAGATTAGATCTTGTTAAGTGACTAACTTGCCCAGGCTGGGCTAGAACTTGGAGACTACTTCTAAGAGCAGTTCTTTTTTTGAGACAGGGTCTTGCTCTGTAAATCGGGCTGGTACTGAACTCACTATGTACCCTAGGCTGCCTTCAAACTCATGACAATCCTCCTGCTTGAGTCTCCAGGTGCTGGGATTATAGGCATGTGCCACCATGCCCAGCTTATGTGGTGCTGGGGGATGAAACTCAGGGCCTTGTGCTTGGTAGGCACACGTTCTCACCACTGTTATTCCTCCAACCCCAAGAGCACTTATTTTTAGGAAACACTCTTGGCAACCTTTATCATACACTTGCTATATCATACTACATTTCTATCCTCTTTTGTATGGACTCAAGAAACCTTTGAGTACATGTCAGATTTTGAGAGCCATATTCTGAGGCACTTTGGATCTGGTGATGACCTGTGGACAAGTTACAGCCAGGTGGCTTGGTGGAGGCTTGTCTGAGTTGAGGTGCAGAGTGTATAGTAATACCTTGGCTTGTAGAGGTCAGACTAGAAAAAGAATTAGAGAAGTTTTGAATCAGCAGAACAGTGGAGATTCACGGAACATAGAAAACGAAGAAGTAAAACTCAAAGGAACTGAGTGTATAAGGTCTAAGTGACAAAACCATTGTCAGGTATATAGGAAGTTAGGGGGCAACGTGGCTTGGAGCACTGCTATTTCCATAGCATTCCTTATACTGCAGGAGACGCGATGATTGGGCAACCAAGAGGCCTGGCTGTGCCTGCATCACCAAGAGGAATGCCAGGGCTGGAGGAGTAACACTGTGGTTAGAGCACTTGCCTAGCAAGCATCAAAACATCCAGGCTCTAAGTTTGATTACCCAGTACCACATAAGCCAGGTGTGGTGGCCCATGCCTGTAATCCCAGCACTCAGGAGGCTGAGGCAGGAGGATTGCCTTGAGTCCAGGAATAGCCTGGACTACAAAGTGAGTTCGGGACCAGCCTGAACTCAGAGTGACATCCTGTCTCAAAAAAAAAATAAAAAGGATGGTTTGGTCTGGGGAAGATGAGGCTAATGTGCAATCTTTCTGCGTCTGTCTTTCTCACTCCAGGGCTTGGGACACCCCCTCTTGGATCCACCTTTTCTGTCTTCCTCAAGGCCTTGACTTTCTACAACCATGGTCTTGTCCTACCTTTAGTCACCTCTTTTGACTGCAGTGTAATTTATTGTCCCCTCTTTTTGCCCTTGACAGCATCTGTGGAACCCTCCATTCTGTGGATCAGGTAAGGGGTAGAGCAGATTTGTTCTTGGGGAGGAAGAGGGGAAACTTCAGGGTCAGGTACTTGGATCTTGTGTTTATAGCTAACCATGATTATCTTCATCTTCTTAGTATCTCAACATCAAACTGACAGATATCAGTGTCACAGACCCTGAGAAATATCCTCACATGGTGAGTCGAGGCTGCTAGGGAAGACACCTGGGAAGCGGGAGGCTCCTGGCAGCCCGGGTGTTTTCACGTTGGTCTCTCTGTGTAGTTATCAGTGAAGAACTGCTTCATCCGAGGCTCAGTGGTCCGCTACGTGCAGCTGCCAGCAGATGAGGTGGACACGCAGTTGCTGCAGGATGCAGCCAGGAAGGAAGCTCTGCAGCAGAAACAGTGATGGCTCCTGCCCCGTCCCTTCCCCCAACACTTTAGGGTTTTTTTGTTTCCCTCGCCCCCCCCCCCCTTGTTTTTTTAAGGGATTGAGTGGATGAGAGGAGTGTGGGGAGCAGCCGTCCCCAGTGGAGAAGAGGGGGCTAGTAGGCCGGGAAGCGCAAAGCCTGCCCTTCTCGCTCCGTCCCTGGAGGTGGTGGGAGCCTCTAGGTCTTTCCAGGACAGCATGCGATTCATGTGGGGGGATGGAACGGATCTGTCCCGCATCGGGAATAAACGTGTCTGCAAATCTGCGCACTGGTGCTGTGGTCTGTCTGTGTTGGTCCGCGGGGCTGGACTCCTGCAGCTCTGGCACTCGGCTCCCTGGCAGGACAGGGTCCTGCGTCCCCTCGGCGCTGTCCGCTGCAGGTTCGGGGCGCCCTCCGCAGCTGGGCTGCGCCCCATTCCCGAACACGCTCCTGCCTCCGCGGTCTCCCTCCGGTCGCGATGACACTGTGCGGCTGTCCCGGAACCGCCCTGCCTGCCGCCCTTCCGTGGCGGTGTCCAGTCACAAGATACCTCGGGCACTGCGATCTGTCCCGAGTCCCGCCGAGGCGCGCTTTTCCTCAGCGTAGACCAGAAATACAAGCGCTTGAGGTCAGCTGCGTGACCGGGAATTACTGAACTCGTCCTCGTCCCGCGGACGCCCAGCAGACAGACTGGCCGGCTCGGAGGGGGTGTGGGAGGGGGACCAGCGCCCCCTAGCGGCAGGTGTCCGCGCGCTCGGCCCGGTCCTCCGTGGTCCCGCCCCCGCGGCCGGCGCGAGGACCCCGGGTGCCCGCGGCGGCGCCAGGACGTGCGGACCGGCCCGGTGCCCAGGGGCATCCACGGCCCACACCGAGCCCCGCGCCTTCTCCCCGGGCGGCTGGTTTCTGCGGAGGGCGGCGGCGGCCCCGAAGGGGGGCGGCGGGCCAAGCGCGCGCGCGCAGGCAGGCGGGCCACGGCCGTCCCCGCCCGGACCCGCGGGCCCGGAAACGCTCGCTGTCACAAAGGGGGAGCAACACGTGGGCTCCGCTGCCCGAGTGGCGGTCGCAGGCTGCTGGGGTCGCCCGGAGAGCCGCCCGTCCGAGCCTCCCTCCGAGACCGTGAGGTGGGTCCCCGCTCAGCGACCCCGTCCGTCCAGTGCTACACACCCCAGGCCGCGTCCCGCCTGTCGCCGACCCTCCCGAGCCTGACCCGCTCTTCCGCCCCATCCCAGCCGCTTTCCTCGGCCCGTAGCTCCCCAGGCCGGAGTTCCCATGAGGACCCCCTCTCTGAACACAGGGCTTCAGGGTCCCTCGGCCTTCCGCGTCTACTCGGGTCGCGCCACCTCGTCGGGCTGAGCGATGTCCATCCTGTACGTCTCCCCGCACCCGGACGCCTTTCCCAGTCTCCGCGCCCTCATCGCCGCCCGCTACGGGGAGGCCGGGCCGGGTCCCGGCTGGGGCGGGCCGCACCCCCGCGTCTGCCTGCAGCCGCCCCCGGCCGGCCGCGCGCCCTTCCCGCCGCCCCGCCTGCCGGCCCTGCAACAGGGCCCGGGCGGACTCTGCGTGTGGGGCGCCCGCGCTGTGGCCCAGCTGCTGTGGCCCGCCGGTCTGGGCGGCCCCGAGGGGAGCCGGGCAGCCGTCCTGGTGCAGCAGTGGGTCAGTTATGCCGACACGGAGTTAATACCCGCTGCCTGTGGGGCAACGCTGCCAGCCCTGGGACTCGGAAGCCCTGCCCAGGACCCGCACGTGAGTGGGAAGGGGGGACAGGGAGAGAGAGAGCAGAGGAAGAAAGCAAGGGTTAAAACGGACCAGGAGACTGAAAGTTTGTTGCATGTGGATAACAAGTCCCTGATGCTATATTATGTGGTGACTGGGCACATTTTTGAAAATACAGTTGTCAGCTTTGGGAGCTGGAGGAATGGCTCAGCGGTTAAAGCACTCGCCTAACAAGCGCTAAGTCAAGTGCTAAGTACCCGAGTTCAGTTCCCCGACACCACATAAACTGGGTGTGGTAGTGCACGCCTGTCATCCCAGCCTGTCATCCCAGCACTCCGGAGGCTGAGACAGGAAGATTGCCGTGAGTCCAAGGCCAGCCTGGGCCCGCAGAGCGAGACCCTGTCTCAAAAATAGAATAATAATAATGAAAAAATAAATCTCAGCTTTGGTTTTCCTGTGACTGTGAAAATACTAGTTGATATAATACCTGCAGCCCTGATTTAATGCATGTGTAGCATGTGGGCAGGGCCCAGAGTCTAAAGGCAGACGTATTAATGTTTTTAATACGTGAAACTTAGACGATCTGAAACTAATGAGGGAGGATAGTGGTTACTGTGACTTAAGGGAAAGCTGGGAGGAGGTAGAGGACGAATGAAAGGGGGGGGGGGAGGTGGGAAGGAGCGCTAATCCCTGCCGAGCTTGTGCTGTGCTGCGCTGTACTTAACACCTCCACCTCCCGCAGAGCGTAGTAAGCAAGTTTAGCGAGCGTGTGGGAGCTCTCTCTCCTTCCCCCTTCTTCTGTCTCTTTTAGTGGTGCTGGGGATTGAGCCCAGAGCCTTCAGACTGAGCTATATCCTTACCCATTTTTATTTTTGATTTTGAGACATCTTTATTTTTTGGATAAATTATGAAAAAATAAATTTTGAGACAGGGTCTCGCTCTGTAGCTCAGGCTGATCCTGAACTCACTATGGAGCCCAGGCTGGCCCTGGACTCACAGCAGTCCTCCTGCCTCAGCCTCCCAAAGTATGAAATTTAAAAATATGGGACGCCTTTCCAATTTGTGTGTCTTCTTTGTGCAGGGGCCGTGCTGATCTCTGCATTGCTCCAGTTTTAGTGTATATGCGTGAAAACGAGAGCACAAGAGATGTTTTTATTTTTGATTTTTTCGTTAAGTATTTAAGTTGCCCAGTTTGGGCTCAAACTTGTGATTCTCATGCTTCAGCCTCTGAGAGTGTTGGGGTTATAGGCCTTTATTCTTTATTTTCCTAAAATTAAATGTTTCTTAATGAATATGTGACATAAGCCCTGGCTTGCTCCCTTGTATCCCTGTCACTTGATCCAAAATAGAGTCCCTTCTTTCTTAAATAATTCCTCTTACCCTTGGTCTGCTTATTTGTCTCCGTAGGAGTTAAGAAAAAAGGTAGGGTAATGCGGTGTATATTTGCTTATGACCTGACAGTTACTATATAGCCTAATATAATCTTTAACTTCTTAGTATGTGTTGTCTGACCTGTAAAGTTATGTGTTCAGTAGGGATTGATCTGATCAATCAGAAGTCATGTTTATATTATATATATATGCACACACATACATACTATGCACGCACACATATGTTGTTGGGGACAGAACCCAGAACCTTGTGCATGCTAAGCAGGGCTCTACCACTGATCTACCCCGCCCTACCCACCACCTGCCACAAGCCAGAATTTTTTTTTTTTGAGACAGGGTCTCGCTCTGTAATCCAGGCTGGTTCTGAACTCACTGTATAGCCCAGGCTGGCCTTGAACTCATGGCAATCCTCTGCAATCCCCCTGCCTCAGCCTCTCAGGTGCTAGGATTACAGGCGTGCACCACCATGCCCAGCTTGTATGGTGCTGGGGAATCGAACTCAGGTACTTAGTGCTTGACTTAGCACTTGCTAGGCAAGCTCTTTAACCACTGAGCCATTCCTTCAGCCCAAGCCAGGAGTATTTTTATTATGACCACTGCAGTGAAGAGAGAACTGGCATCAGAGGTGGCGATTTGTGGGAGTGGATGGAGGCTGGATGGATTGGGTCGGGGAGGATGCCCAGAGTGGTACTGAAGTGGACCCAGTCTTGTCTCATGTCCCCTCCCCTTCCTGCCAGGCTGCACTGGGGGCCCTGGGAAAGGCCCTGACGCCGCTGGAGGAGTGGCTGCGGGTGCACACCTATCTGGTGGGGGATGCTCCCACTCTGGCTGACCTGGCTGCTGTGACAGCTTTGCTGCTGCCTTTTCGATATGTGAGTCACAGGGCTTGGGAGGATCGGGAGCAGCCCCTTGGGCCTCCCTGCAGGGTGGGCGAGGTAGTCATTCCTTTCCTTCCAGGTCCTGGACCCCTCGGCCCGCCAGATCTGGGGTAACGTGACTCGCTGGTTTATCACGTGTGTCCAGCAGCCAGAATTCCGGGTCGTGCTGGGAGAAATGGTTCTGTTCTCAGGCGCTAGGTCTCTCTCTCAACAGCCAGGTGAGTGGGGGGGGGGGGTGTCCAGGGAGGATGGGGTTCTTTGGAGTCCTCCAGGCTTCTGTTCTCTTAGCAGTGGCCAAGGGCTGAAAGTGTAGCTCAGCAACTGGGGACATAGCTCAGTGGTTAAAGGGGTCACAGAGCATGCTCAATGGCCCTGCGTTCAATTCCCCAGCACCACAGGAAAATTAGCCAGGGGTCAGAGAAATAATGTAGCACTTGCCTGAAAAACACAAGGTCCAGGGTTCAGTTTCTCAGCACAACATGAGCTGGGTGTAGTGGCATATACCTGTAAGCCCAGCACTCAGGAGGCTGAGGCAGGAGGATTACTGTTGAGTCTGGGCTATGTAGAGTTTCAGACCAGCCTGGAGTATACTCTGTTTCAATAAATAAATAGGCAAGAAAGTCAGGTGTGGTAGTGCACGCCTGTAATCCCGACACCTAGGAGGCTGAGGCAGGAGGATTGCCATGAATTTGAAGACTACATAGTTCAGGACTAGCCTGAATTACATAGCAAGACCCTATTTCCAAAAAGAAAGAAAGAAAGAAAGAAAGAAAGAAAGAAAGAAAGAAAGGGCCCAGTTACCGGAGCAGGTTTTGTGAGAGGGTAAAGTGGAAGATCATTCGTCCTTGAGCAGCTGAAATAGCCCTTCTAAAATGTAATATTATTTGAGTTGGAGGAATGGCTCAGTGATTAAAGTGTCTGCCCGGCAAGGGCTAAATCAAGCACTAAGTACCCGAGTTCAGTTCCCCAGCACCACAGAAGTTGGGTGTAGTGGCTCATGCCTGTAATCCCAGCACTTGGGAGGCTGAGGCAGGAGGATTGCTGTGAGTCCAAGGCCAGCCTGGGCTCCATAGTGAGTTCAGGACCAGCCTGTGCTGCAGAGCGAGACCCTGTCTTGAAAAAACAAAACACAAATAAAATGTAATAGCACTGCCCACAGAGGATACCCAGGAGGCTTCTATCTGAATTTCTCTTTTGTTTGGTTTTGGCGCCGAGGATTGAGCCCAAAGCCTTCATTGCTGACCTCTGTTCCCCAGCCCACTTTTCTGACTTTCAGACTTGAAGACAGGGTCTCACTAAATCACTAATATACCAAGGGTGGGCTCGAACTTATGATCCTCTGCCACAGCCTCCCAGAGTGCTGGGATTACAGGCCTGTACCACACTACCCAGCAAGGGTGTCTGACCTTCTGTGTCTCTCTTCAGGTCCAGAGGTCCCTGCACCTCCAAAGACAGCTGCTCAGCTCAAGAAAGAGGCGAAGAAACGGGAGAAGCTAGAGAAGTTCCAACAGAAGCAAAGGATCCAGCAGCAGCAGCTGCCCCCAGGGGAGGTGAGAGCTGGGGTGCAGCAGGAGGGAGGGCTGGCGGCACGGCCGGGTGGCTGACGCCTGGGCCATGTCCCTGCTCTTCTAAGCAGAAGAAACCAAAAGCAGAGAAGAAGGAGAAAAGGGATCTTGGGGTCATCACCTATGACCTCCCAACCCCACCCGGGGAGAAGAAAGGTACTAGGTGGGAATAGGGGCCCCGTCACCTTCTGCCTGGTTCCACCCTTTTGCTTCACCCTGGCTCCCTTTACTTTGCTTGGGAAGGTTTGCAGAGTACCCAAGAGGCCTGTCCTGGGCCTTCTGTGCTGTCCCAGCCTCAGCACTGAGCTCTCCCCTCCCCCCATCTCCCAGATGTCAGTGGCACCATGCCCGACTCCTATAGCCCTCGGTATGTGGAGGCTGCCTGGTACCCTTGGTGGGAGCAGCAGGGCTTCTTCAAGCCAGAGTACGGGGTGAGTGGGCACTGCCACCCAGGCCCAGAGCCGTGTGCAGGTTGGGGAAGTACAGGGCTGAGGGGCCCACTACCTGTGAGGGGCCCAGTGACATGACATGAGGCCTTAGCACGTGCCCAACCTTCTCCACTGTCAGCGTCCTAGCGTGTCGACACCAAATCCCCGAGGCGTCTTCATGCTGTGCATCCCACCCCCCAACGTGACAGGCTCCCTGCACCTGGGCCACGCGCTCACCAATGCCATTCAGGACTCCCTCACTCGATGGTGAGCTCCGGCTTGTGCCCCAGCTTGTTCCCCTTTGCCCTGCCTGGTCCCTTCTCTTCCCCGCCAGGCCCCCGGCCTCCCTCCTGGGTCAGCCCTGCTCTGCTCCCTCCACCAGCGTCCCTCCGTCCCTCCGTCTCTCTCCTCGTCACTCTCATTGGATCATTTAGCAGCCTTAGCTAGTCAGTCATACCGTCCTGTCAATCCAGTCAGCAAAAAGATGGTGCCTCTGTTATTTTATTTATTATTTTTTTTAAGGCAGGGTAGGGGCCAAAGGAATGGCACTGTGGTTAAGGCGCTCGCCTTCCAAGTGCAAGGCACTGAGTCCAGTTCCCCAGCACCACATGAAGTGGGGCATAATGGTACACGCCTGTCATCCCAGCACTCGGGAGGCTGAGGCAAGAAGATTGTCATGAGTCCAAGGCCAGCCTAGGCTCCATGGTGAGTTCAGGACCAGCCTGGGCTACAGAGCAAGACCCTGTCTCCAAAAAAAAAAAAAGTCTGGGTCTCGCCTTCTAGTCTGGACTGGTCTTGAACTCAGTATGGAGCCCAGGCTGGCCTTGGACTCAGGGCAATCCTCCTGTCTCAGCTGCCAGAGTGCTGGGATTATTGGTGTATGCTACCATGCCCGGCTTATGTGGTGATGGGGAATTGAACTCAGGTACTTAGTGCTTGACATAGCGAACTTGGGTACTTAGTGCTTGACAAAGCGCTTGCTAGGCAAGTGCTTTAACCACTGAGCCATTCCTCCAGCTCTCTAGCCCTTGTTTTAAGTACATTATAAATGATTTCTCCCATCATTATATTTACTTGTTGTATTGTAGCATGACTTTTATTACAGATGACAGTATTGGGGATCGAATCCAGGGACTGTACCACTAAGCTGTAGCCTGGGGCTCCAGTTTCCTTGTG
This sequence comes from Ctenodactylus gundi, assembly GCA_004027205.1. Lineage (NCBI taxonomy): Eukaryota > Metazoa > Chordata > Mammalia > Rodentia > Ctenodactylidae > Ctenodactylus > Ctenodactylus gundi. The sequence goes on along the minus strand of PVKB01003220.1, from coordinate 200,982 downwards.
CTGGCTCTAGTATGTGTAAAACCTAGGTTTGTAAAGGTTGGAAAATAGGTCTTTTTTTTCCCCACCAAATCATTAGTTACTTGTCCAAACACATTAGCTTGTCCCCTACTGATAGGATACACTCGCTGTCACAAGCACTCCATTGGTTTGGATGTTTCCTGAGGCTTTTGTTCTCTCCTTCCTTACTTTGTTCTTTCATGATAAAATACTGTGATAGTCCTGTTTCTGGCTGGTTTGCTATCTGGTTGGGCAGGAGCCGCAGCTGCCGCCTTCTCCTCCTCCTCCTCCCTCCTTGGGTGTTGCTGAGTCTTCTTTCCCCACTAGCTGGGGGCCAGGATGGGGCCAGCTCTCCCCTCCCCCTTCCCTCCTAAGCAACCCGCTGTCTGGAAGCTGCCTTTGGTGCCATCTCCCCTGGCCGCTCACGCTCTGCCCTCATGTGCTCCCCCAGGCACCGCATGCGTGGGGAGACCACCCTGTGGAACCCGGGCTGCGACCACGCGGGCATCGCCACCCAGGTGGTGGTGGAGAAGAAACTGTGGCGGGAGCGGGGACTGAGCCGGCACCAGCTGGGCCGTGAGGCCTTTCTGCAGGAGGTCTGGAAGTGGAAAGAGGAGTGAGTACCCAGCATTCCCGTGGTCATTATGCCTTTCCTTTCCTGCCACTGCCCAGAGAAGGCCTCTGCTACCTGCTGCCAGTGGCTGAGGGGTCGCTCCCCATAGAGCCAGGTGGTCAGGTGCCTCCACAGCCCTGCTCAGTTACAGAGAGATGTCGTTGCCATGCGCCCAAGAAGCCACCTGACACCTGTGCTCCCTGATGCTGATCCCAGCCTGTCCGTGTACTTCCAGGAAAGGCGACCGGATTTACCACCAGCTGAAGAAGCTTGGCAGCTCTTTGGACTGGGATCGAGCCTGTTTCACCATGGACCCTGTGCGCAAGGCGGCTCTGTGGGCTGGGGTGGGAGTGGGCGTCTCCCTGGGGTAGGGCAGCCGTAGCAGGAGCATGTGGTGTGTCCCTCTCCAGGGAGGTGAGCCCATTCCTAGGTTATCTGTGGGGCTCAGCTACAAATGCCACTTCCTGTCCTAGTCATGGCCTCTCCCATTCTTTGTCTTTACTTGGGAGCTACAGCTTTCTCCAGGTAGCTCCCTCCTGTGGAGCCTGAACTCCCAGGATGCATTGCACTAGCACCCGACTCCACCTAGCTGGCTCCCTTGCTGTCCAGGGTCACCAGGCTTGTTGCCTGCCCTTGTGTTCCAGCAGTCCCCCCCTCTCCTCAAAGAGGTCTTCATGCTGACTGGTGGGACTCTGAACAGAACATCCTCATTAGATCCTGCCCTGGGCTTCCGGGCCCCAAGGCTCAGCTCTCTGATGTCCCTCCCACTCCATCCCAGAAACTGTCAGCCGCTGTGACGGAGGCTTTTGTCCGGCTTCATGAGGAAGGAGTCATCTACCGCAGCACCCGCCTGGTCAACTGGTCCTGCACCCTCAACTCTGCCATCTCCGACATCGAGGTACACCCCCACCCCTCAGCCCGTCTCCAGCACGTCATCAGCCTCTGGTCCCTGAGCCGTTTCTCCATGACCCACCTTGCAGGTGGATAAGAAGGAGCTCACAGGCCGAACCCTGCTCTCTGTGCCTGGCTACAAGGAGAAGGTGGAGTTTGGGGTCCTGGTGTCCTTTGCCTACAAGGTCCAGGGCTTAGGTAGGAGCCAAGGGCACTGGGATTCTGGGGCAGGTGGGGGCAGGAAGGTGCCAAGGCCGAAGCTACAGGCAGCTTTTCTCACCCTAGATGATGAGGAGGTGGTGGTGGCAACCACTCGGATTGAGACAATGTTGGGAGATGTGGCAGTGGCTGTGCACCCCAAAGACCCCAGATACCAGGTAGGTTGGGGCACTCTTCCCAGCTGGGGACGGGGATGCCTCTGGGGGCTCCCACAGCTGTCGGCTAGGGTGGGGTCCTGGCTGCCACCTGGGGAACTTGGGCCATACACCCTGCTCTGGAGCTGTAGCTGTCAGGACCTTCAGGGCAGTTTGGGTGCTGGATGGGAGGCCTCAGGCCCAGCCTGTCAGCATTTCACACATCTCCCTGTGTCCCAAGCACCTGAAGGGGAAGAGTGTGACCCACCCTTTCCTGTCCCGGAGCCTCCCCATTGTCTTTGATGATTTTGTGGACATGGAGTTTGGCACAGGTGAGTGTGGGCTAGGCCTGTGGGGGAGAGGTGGGACCCAGAAGCCGCTCAGCCATTTTCCTTCCCTCTCTGAGAAAAAGGAAATAAACCTCAGCTGAACAGGCAGAACTCAGGCTGGTTCTCAGGAGACTGTACTGGGGAAGTGGGGTTGGTTGGAGGCCCATATGCTTCAGCTCAAGGGGTGAGTGTGGGAAGGAAATCCAGATTCCCTTGGGACCCTGGTATTTCCTGTGTACCCCAGGTGCCGTAAAGATCACCCCTGCACACGACCAGAATGACTATGAGGTCGGGCAACGGCACGGGCTGGAGGCTATCAGCATCATGGACTCCCACGGGGCCCTCATGAATGTGCCCCCACCTTTCCTGGTGAGGCAGCCTGCTGCACAGGATCCTGAGCGGGATGGAGGGGGCCCAGGCGTCACCATGACAAGGCTTCTCTCCCTCCCAGGGCCTGCCCAGGTTTGAGGCCAGGAAGGCAGTGCTGGCAGCTCTGAAGGAGCGAGGACTCTTCCGTGGCATCCAGGACAACCCCATGGTGGTTCCACTTTGCAAGTGAGTTTCGGGGGCCAGGGAGGGTGGGAGGGGGGCTCCTTGGGGTGTCCATTGCCTGGCTTCCCCACCCATTTGCACCCGCAGCCGCTCCAAGGATGTAGTGGAGCCCCTGCTCAGGCCACAGTGGTATGTGCGCTGTGGAGAGATGGCCCAGGCTGCCAGTGCTGCGGTGACCCGGGGTGACCTCCGCATCCTGCCTGAGGCCCACCAGCGGACGTGGCATTCCTGGATGGACAATATCCGGTGTGTAGGGCCTCTCAGTGTGGGAGGGAATCTGGGGGAGGGCCGAGGGCCCAGGTAGAGGCCCTTCTCTCCCCTCTGACTACCCCCACACTGCTCTTTGCAGGGACTGGTGTATATCTCGGCAGCTGTGGTGGGGCCATCGCATCCCGGCCTACTTTGTCACCGTCAGTGACCCAGCGGTACCCCCTGGGGAGGTGAGGATGAGACCAGAGCTAGATTTCTTGGGTCCTTGGATACGGGAGGGATAAGCCAGAAGGACCCTGTGGATACTCACTGCACCTGTGGCAGGACCCAGATGGCCGGTACTGGGTGAGCGGACGCAGTGAGTCTGAGGCCCGGGAGAAGGCAGCCAAGGAGTTTGGCGTGTCACCTGACAAGATTAGCCTCCAGCAAGGCAAGGCGGGGCCTGGGTGTGGGCGGGTGGGGTGGGGGCTGGCCCTCACTTCTGACTCCTGTCACCGCTGATGTTGGCCTCCCTCAGATGAGGATGTCTTGGACACCTGGTTCTCATCCGGCCTCTTCCCCTTCTCCATCTTGGGCTGGCCCAGCCAGGTGTGTGCATGGGGCTAGGCTGGGGTGTGGGTCTCGAGGGAGATGCTAGACTTCCCTTCACACCCTGGTCTGCCCCCAGTCAGAAGACCTGAGTGTGTTCTACCCTGGCACGCTGCTGGAGACGGGCCATGACATCCTTTTCTTCTGGGTGGCCCGGATGGTCATGCTCGGCCTGAAGCTCACCGGCAGGCTGCCCTTCAAAGAGGTGGGAAGCTGGCCCCACCCTCGTCACCGACCCCCAGGGGCAGCTGTGGGTTTGCCTGGCTCCAGGGCGAAGGCCTAAGTCCAGCCTGGGCTCCACCATGGTTCCCGAGCCCCAGCTGGGAGCCCGAGGTACCCTTTCCTGAGGAAGGAGCACCTCCGGTTCTCACAAGGGCAGGGTGCTGGCGGGCTGTGTGGCAGGGCAGACCCTGGCGAGGGTCTCAGCCTTGCTGGCATTCCTGTCACCTGCCCCACAGGTCTACCTCCATGCCATCGTGCGGGATGCTCACGGGCGGAAGATGAGCAAGTCTCTAGGCAATGTCATCGACCCTCTGGACGTCATCCATGGCGTCTCCCTGCAGGTAAGGCTGGGTGTTGGGCCCGCCGGAAGCGGCTATGGGGCTGTGGCCCTGACCACCTCAGTGTTGCCACCTCCCCCTTCAGGGCCTCCATGACCAATTACTGAACAGCAACCTGGATCCCAGTGAAGTGGAGAAGGCCAAGGAAGGGCAGGTACGCGGGCTGCCTGGGAGGGGTGCCTGTGTGAAGAAGGTGGGCAGGCTGACTGGGTTTCCCCCGTCCCATGCAGAAGGCTGACTTTCCTTCAGGAATTCCTGAGTGTGGCACTGATGCCCTGCGGTTTGGTCTCTGCGCCTACACCTCCCAGGGTATGTCCCTGGTGCCCCCTCTCCACCTTTCTTCCTTGAGGCCCCCCACGTGTCTGTCCTGGGCTTCCTGGGGCCCTCACATTGCACCCCTTACTCAGGCCGCGATATCAACCTGGATGTGAACCGGATACTGGGTTACCGCCACTTCTGCAACAAGCTTTGGAATGCCACCAAGTTTGCCCTCCGTGGCCTTGGGAAGGGTTTTGTGCCCTCGTCTACCTCCAAGGTGAGGGCCGGGTAGGCAGTGAGGTGGGCAGCACCCTGCCCCTCAGACATCAAGCAGCTGTGGGTGCGAGTCCCACCCCATCCCTGGCGGGCCTCCCTGTTGCTGGGGGTTACAGATAGGTGTTGCAGGCACTGGGGTCTTCCATGAGGTGGCTGGAAGCCCTGTCCTTTCTCCCCAGCAGCATACTCAGTTGTGTGGGGCCCCATCGATCAGTGTGGATTCACCCCCGGAGTGCAGATTGACCCCTGGTTCCTCGCCTGGGGCCCTGGCTCCTTCCCTGGCATGTGGCCACTGCTGGCTGACTTGCCTCCCCCCTCAAGCCTGGAGGCCAGGAGAGCCTGGTGGACCGCTGGATCCTCAGCCGGTTGTCGGAGGCCGTGAGGCTCAGCAACGAGGGATTCCAGGCCTACGATTTTCCGGCCATCACCACTGCCCAGTACAGCTTCTGGCTGTACGAACTCTGCGACGTCTACTTGGTGAGGAAGAGCTTAGTGGGAGGGGCCTGGCGGCCTCTGAGCCCATACTCAGCTTCAGCAGAACTAACCTGTTCCCTTCCCAGCCCTCACAGCTCAGCAGGGGCTCCCAGCTGGACTTCCACCCTGACCCCTGTACCTCCCTCCCCAGGAGTGCCTAAAACCCATACTTAGTGGGGTGGACCCGGTGGCAGCTGACTGTGCCCGCCAAACCCTCTACACCTGCCTGGATGTTGGCCTGCGGCTGCTGTCACCCTTCATGCCTTTTGTGACCGAGGAGCTGTTCCAGAGGTTGCCCCGGAGGACCCCACAAGCTCCCGCTAGCCTGTGTGTCACCCCCTACCCAGAGCCTGCAGAGGTACAGGTCCAGTCCTGGTGCAGGAGGGTAGCTGCCTCCCTACTCCCTAGCCCCTCACCCTCTTGTCCATCCCCCAGTGCTCCTGGAAGGACCCGGAGGCAGAAGCTGCCCTTGACCTGGCGCTAAGCATCACTCGGGCGGTGCGCTCACTGCGCGCTGACTACAACCTCACCCGGACGCGGCCTGACTGTGAGCCTTGGGCCCCACATCTGCCACTGCCCTGCTGTCCCCCCGGCCTACTTTGGGAGCCCAGCGTCTGGCTGTGGCTGCCTGCGCCTTGTCTTCGTGTCTGTGGGGCCAGGCCTCACCTCTGTCCCTCCCTGGCAGGTTTCCTGGAAGTGGCTGATGAGACCACAGGCTCCCTGGCATCAGAAGTGTCGGGCTACGTGCAGGTGCTGTCTAGTGCGGGTGTCGTGGCTGTCCTGGCCCTGGGGGCTCCTGCACCCCAAGGCTGTGCTGTGGCTGTGGCCTCGGACCGCTGCTCCATCCACCTGCAGCTGCAGGGGCTGGTAGACCCAGCCCGGGAGCTAAGCAAGCTGCAGGCCAAGCAAGGCGAGGCCCAGCGCCAGGCCCGGCGCCTACAGGAGCGCCGCTCTGCCACAGGCTACTCTGTGAAGGTGCCCCTCGAAGTCCAGGAAGCAGATGAAGCCAAGGTGCGTGGTGTGGGTGGTCAGGTCCCCCACTGTCATCTCTCTCTATCCTCCCACTTCAGCTCGGCCCTAGGCAATCCATGGAGGAGGCCAGAGCCCAGACTCGTTGAGCAGTGACAACACGGTCCCCTGCATCTCCATATATGAGGGGCAGCTCAGGGCAGAGGCCCAGCTCGGGGTCACACAGCAGGTTGGAGACAGGCAGACCTGGAACCAGGCATCCTGCCTCCCAGCCAGACCTGTGGTACCCACCCAGCTGCCCAGAACATGGCAGCCCATGTGCCTGAGGCTGGGAATCCATGTGAGCCAGGAACCCCAGGTCTAGTGCCTGCTGCACCCTAGTCTGTGGTGCTGCCCCTGGATGCTGGGCCTGTCCTCTGGTGCAGTGCCCCATTGCTGACCCCTGCCTCGATCCCTCCAGGGAGAGCGGGAGGTAAACTGTGTGGACCGGAGACAAAGAGCCAGAGAGCATGGCCAGAATGGGTCGTCCCCCTCCCTGGCCCACCTGTGGCCCCTGCCGCAGGCAGTGTTACGGTCTCCACTAACACTAGCATGCTGTGCCCGGCAGTCTGGGTTCTCTTGCCCAAGGATGGTGCTGGGCAGGGCATGGGTGCTAATGCTGTGGGCACTAGCCACTCAGAGAAAAGGGGAGACCCTGAGGCTGAGGCTTGGTCGAAGAGAAGGGGGTGCTAGTGGGGATTCTGGAGAGAACGGGGGTGGGGGTGAGCAGCCAGGGACATAGCTCCTGAACCCCTCCCGTGGGCCTTGCCCATGTTCCCAGCCTGGACCCTTTGCCATCCTGCATGGGTCTCCTTGGACCTGGGTCCTTACCACCCCCCGCTCCCCATTCCACCCCAGCTCCAGCAGACAGAGGCGGAGCTCAGGAAGGTAGAAGAGGCCATCGCCCTGTTCCAGAAGATGCTGTGACGTACCGACCCAGCCCCCCTCCCTCCGTTGGCCACCATGAAGGTGGCAGCAATAAAATATCTTGCCACAAGCTCGTCTCTTGTCTGTGTGTGGCGGGTGTGGGCTAGTCGGCTGGTTCCTGACTCCTCAGGGCTGCCTGTGAGAGCCATGGGAGGGCTGCAGGCTAGGGCCAGGCTCCGGGTGCCGGTGGGCAGAGGGTGCCTCTGTCTGGATCTGTCCTGGCACTGTGCCAGGCCTGAGTCATTCTGCCCAGGCCCTTCCTCCTCCCGGTTCCTCACTCACCTCCGCACTGTGCCGCCTGCCGGGGAGCCTGCGCTGGATCCACCGCTGCTGTGGCTTAGGTGGACATGGGTAGAGGGCCAGGGGCCGCCTGTCCTCCCTGCCTTATGCGGGCCGCCCTCCTTCCACTGAGGGTCAGTTAATTATAACTCTGACCTAAGTGTCCTGTGACGCCACGCCCGGGGCCAGCCCTGCCCAGGAGACCCAGCAGCCAGGTAGGGGGCGGCCTGACTTGCGGTGTGGGAGGGGGTCTGAGGGAGGAGCTGCTTGCTCCTTCTGGCAAGTATGTGTCTGCGTCGGCCTGGGAGGAGCCCGGCTGGACAGACAAGGCGAGGCAAAAGGAGGTGGGCAAAGCAGGTGCCCCTGGAGAGGAACAGCCGGGCCTTCCCTGGAATTGCCGGCTGCTGCTTCCTGCTTTGAACGCTTTCTGTTCCCCAGGTCCATGCTGCAGCTATGCCCCCCGTGGAGGTGCACCCGGCCTGCCCGGGCCCCTCAGCACTGCTTCTGCTGCAGCTGCTGCTGCCCCTAGTCTCTGCCTTCTTCCCCAACATCTGGAGCCTCCTGGCTGCTCCTGGCTCCATCACCCACCAGGACCTGACTGAAGAGGCAGCCCTCAACGTCACCCTGCAGCTCTTCCTAGAGTGGCCACCCCCAGGTCGGCCCCCACTTTGTCTCGAGGACTTCCTGGTGAGCACCCTCAGCTCCTGTCCTGTCAGATGCCCTCACGAGGGCCCTGGCTACCAAGAGAAGGGACTGCCCCACTCACTGCTCCACCCACCCCTGCAGTGACGGTACACAGATATTCTGGTCCTGGAATAGGGAGTCACCCTCTGAAGGGTTCAGGTTGCTCCCCACTGGTGGGACCCAGCACCCCTCAGATCTATCCTCACTCTGTCTTGAGTGCCAGTTGGGAGGTCATACAGGTAACAGTCCAACCTGAGAAGCTTCCCTGGCACGGTGTCCCCACCCCTTTCACCAGGGCCGAACCCTCCTCGCCGATGACCTCTTTACTGCCTACTTTGGACCTGGCTCTCCTTCCCGACGTTTCCGAGCTGCCCTAGGTGAGGTGTCTCGTGCCAACGCGGCCCAGGACTTCCTGCCAGTTTCCAAGAATGACCCTGACCTGCATTTTGATGCGGAGCGGCTGAGCCAGGCACGTGCACGCCTGGTGGGGGCTTTGCGGGAGACCCTGGTGGCAGCCAGAGCCCTTGACCACACATTGGCCCGCCAGCGCCTTGGGGCTGCACTTCATGCCTTGCAGGTGAGAAAGGGCAGGGTGGGGCAGAGCGGTCCTCACTTCCTGTAAGAGACAGGAAAGCGACAGTTCCCTGGGACCACCCAGAGAAGGGAAGACACTACCGGCCACTTTGTTCTGGGCAATGGAAAGGGTACCAGATGGGACTTGGGGAGTCTGACAGGAGAAGTAGGGGTGAGAGGAGACTTTCTGGGTGTGAACTCAAGATGGTGACTGGGTCAGGCTAGCACCTTGTTCTGCTTCTCTCTCGGGGACCAGGATTTCTACAGTCACAGCAACTGGGTGGAGCTGGGGGAGCAGCAGCCACACCCTCACCTCCTCTGGCCCAGGCGGGAGCTCTGGAGCCTGGCACAAGGTACAGCCCTGACTCCGGGTAAGGGGGATCTCCTGAGCCTCATCCTCTCAGCTCGCCCGCCACCATGTCATAGCCTGAGGTCACGTAGGATGTGATGTTCCTTTTTTCTCTGCAAGGAACGTGATGTCCCCTCCTCCAGCTAAAGGCCAGGTCAGTTCAGTGGCTTCCCTGGTCATACCGGGAGAACAGTGAGGACCAAGTCCCCAGCTCCCCTCCTGTCTGCAAGTTGCCTTCTGTCTCTCCTGCCTGCAATTCAAAGAGGAAGAATTAATCCCAGCCCTCAGGAGGCTGAGGCAGGTGGATTGCCATGAGTTCACGGCCAGTCTGGGGTACACAGTGAGTTCAGGACCAGTCTAGGCTAGAGAGTGAGGCCCTGTCTCAAAAGAAAAAAAAAAAAAAAACAAGGGCAGAATCCTTACAGGATTGGTATCCACATCTCTGAGTTTTTCTATTGATTTCACAGTCCCAGTCTTAAATATCTTGTGCCACCATCATGCCGAGACTGCCATGGTTTTGGTTCCAAAAGCCTCGCTGGGGAACCCACAGGCTGTCACCTTGCTACGGCTGGGAGTGACGGCTGGATACACGGGGAAGCCAGGAATAAAGTGCCTGGGGTTTGACTCTAGCCCTGCCCTTGCCTCTTGCCAGCGGGCGATCCCACGTGCTCAGACTGCGAGGAGTTGAGCTGCCCCGGGAATTTGTTGGACATCACACTCCTCACTTCCGGCTACTTTGGAACTCATCCCCCCAAACCTCCAGGTACTGGACAGGAGAGCTGGAAGGGAGGGATAGAGGGAGGGGAGAAAGTCACTTTTTTGATCACTTACACGAGGTCTCAGTGCTGTAGGTCCCCTCTGCCATGGCAGCCTCCAGAGGAAAAGAGGATGATGGGAATGTGGTAGGGGTGAGGCCCACCCAGGAGGCTGGGGTCTTGGGTGGGGTGCAGCTTCCTGCTCTGTTCACAGGGTTTCTGTTTCCTGTGGGCAGCTCTGGGAGCCTGGCTGGAGGGATCAGGGGATCTACCATAGTCTGTGGTGATTGACCCCTCCAGATTTACTCTGCATTTTCTCCTACAAAATGTTATCATTTCCTGCTGATTATTTGCTGAGGGGTGGGAGGGTCATGCCGGGTGAGAAGGGCCCCCTTTTCTTAGGAACTGGGGAGGGGGTTCTGACCTCCCCCTTCCAGATGTCTTTCCTCAACCCAGGGAAATGTAGCCATGGGGGCCATTTTGACCAGAGCAGCTCCCAGCTTCCCCGGGGAGGCATCAACAAAGATAGCACCTCTCCGGGCTTCTCCCCCCACCACACGCTGCACCGCCAGGCGGCCCAGCTGGCCCTGCTGGCCTCCATCCAGGCCCTCAGCCTCGTGCGAAGCCGTCTGGGAGACAGGGGCTTCTCTGGGTGAGTGGCCTTCTCCCCACGAGGGGTCACTGGTTCTGGGGGAGCGGAGAATCCAGTGGCTAGGAATAAAGCGACCCTTCACTGTGTCTCTGCCTGCCCATCAGGTTGCTGGATATCACCCCAGCCTCCAGCCTGAGCTTCGTCCTGGACACCACGGGCAGCATGGGTGAAGAGATCAACGCGGCCAAGATTCAGGCTCGCCGTATCGTGGAGCAGCGGCGGGGGGGCCCCATGGAGCCTGTCTTCTACGTCTTGGTGCCTTTCCACGACCCAGGTAGCTGAGATCTGAGCGGAGCTGTGCAGGGAACGGAAGCCCAGAGCAAGGGGAAAAGGCTTGCAGGGAGGAAGCCGGCCTCATGGCTCCACTTCCTTGCCAAAATGGCAACACTTCCTAGGGTCCTGGTGAGCCTTACGGGCATCTGCGTGCACTGAAAACCAGAGGCCACCTGTGTTTCTGAAACAGTATTTTCCTTACATCTATGCATGGTCCATAATTAGGCCCATGGCCTCTTCTTTTTTCATTTTTAATTTTTTGGTTCTTTCTCTTTTTTCTTCACACAGACTCTTCTTGCTTTCTTTTTCCCCTTCCACTATTGGAGATTGAACTCAGGACTTTTACACTGAACTACAACTTCAGCCCTTTTTTATTTTTAAATTTTATTTATTTACTTTTGTTTTGTGGTACTCAAGATCCAGCCCAGGGCCTTTGTGTTACACTCCATCCCCAGACATCTTTTTAGTTCTTTAATTTTTGAGACAGGGTCTCACTAAGTCACTGAGTTACTCAGGCTGCATTTGAACTGGTGATCCTCCTGCCTTATACTCTACCAGAATGATAGGATTATGGACCTGCACCTTTAAAAAAATTTTTTTTTCAGTACTAGGCATCAAATCCAGGGCATTTATACTAAGCTGTATATCACTACTCCTTTACTCCCTTTTTTTTTTTTTTGAGATAGAGTCTTACTTTGTGGCTTAGGCTGGCCTCAGACTCATGGCAATCCTCCTGCCTCAGCCTCTCAAGTGCCAGGATTACAGGTGTGCACCACCATGCCCAGTTTATTGGTGCTGGGGAATCGAACTTGGGTACTTCAGTGCTTGGTAGGTGAGCCAATCCTCCAGCCCCCTGGCACAAGCCTTTAATCCTAGTATTCTAGGAGGCTGAAGCAGAAGGACTGCAGGTTCAACAAGCCTGGGCAATTTAGTGATTTAGCTAGACTCTGTCTCAGCAACAACAACAACAACAACAACAACAAAAATAGGCTGGGGATGTAGCATAGTGCAAAAGGCCTGGGTTCTATCCTAGCACCACAAAAAACCAAAACTGAGAGTTCCCCTCATTCCTCCTGAGGACTACCTCCTCAAGTCAAGAGGCCAGCTCTGCTCTTAGGTAGACAATTAAGTGGAAATATTCCCTGCCCAGCATTCATGAGGCCCCGGCTTTCCTCCCTAGCACCACCACAAAACAAAACAGCATTCCTTTGAGTTTCTGTGGCTTCTCAGGTGTCCCTAGCAGGAAAGTGGCCTCCAGCCCCTCAACAAAATGGAGGTACTTCCTGTGGCCCTGAATGGGTGTCTAGTGGGTACTTGTGCCTGTACAGAAAGTATCTGGACTCTGCATCAGGAAAGCCAAAGAAAAATACTTACCTCAGAAGCCTATTGGGTGGACAAAATTATTTTGATTTTGTAAATCTTAGAATAAAATCTTATTCATTTATTCATATTTTCAAATAAATAAGTGTCTCAAATAAAGGCCTGTGCCAGCAGGCTCAGCTGAGGGAAACCCTTTCCTAACTCATTTCAGTTTCCTTTTTCCCTGCTCAGGGTTTGGTCCTGTCTTTACAACCAGTGATCCTGACAGCTTCTGGCAGCAACTCAATGAGATCCAGGCCCTGGGGGGTGGAGACGAGCCTGAGATGTGCCTGTCTGCCTTGGAGGTCTGACCCTTTCCGTCCTCTTCCCTCTTCTTCTGCCCTTTCCAGTCCCTGCCACCAGGGGGAGCTAGAGCCAGTACCCACAGCCTCTACTCCAGCCCACCCCTTGATAGCTTAGTTGACTGCAGGAGCAGAACCACATTCCCTTCTATGCCGAACTCCCTGGCTGCTGCGTTTGTTTTGAGACAGGGTCCCTCTTTGTAGCCCAGGCTGGTCCTGAACTCACTATGGAGCCCAGGCTGGCCTTGGGCTCACAGCAATCCTCCTGCCTCAGCCTCCAAAGCGCTGGAATTACAGGAATGCACCACCACACTTGGCTTATGTAGTGCTGGGGAATCGAACCCAGGGTCTTGGGCTGGCGAAGCAAATGCTTTAACCGCTGAGCCATTACTCCGCCCCCTCCCCCCCCCACCACCTGCTGCTGCTGCTGCTGCTATTTGTAACACCATCCCCTCTCCTCCCCGCCAGCTAGCCCTGCTGCACACACCTCCACTTTCAGACATCTTCGTCTTCACTGACGCCTCCCCAAAGGATGCCTTTCTCACCAACCGGGTGGAATCCCTGGCTCAGGAGCGTCGCTGCAGGGTGAGCACAGCTGGCGGGAGAACCACGCTAGCATGGGAGGGACCCCTTGACAACAGTCTCCTAACAAAGATCATAGCAGGTATTGGTGATTAAGCCACTTAGACTTTTTCTCTCGTGGTTAGTGGGGAATCTAACTCAAGTGTTCTAACACTGAGCTACACCCAGCCTTTTATTTTGAGACAGGGTCTTGCTAAATTGTGATCATCCCGCCTCAGCTTCCCAAGTAGCTGGGATTACAGGTGTTAACAAAACCAGTGACAAATTTAATAGGTACTTAAGAGTAGGGTAGGGAACTGGAGGAATGGCTAAGCAGTTAAAGTGCTTACTAGCAAGTGCGAAGTCAAGCACTAAGTACCTGGGTTCAATTCCCCAGCACCACATAGGCTGGGCATGGTGGTGCATACTTATAATCCTAGCACTCGGGAAGCCGAGAAAGGAGGATTGTCATGAGCCAAGACCAGCCTGGACTCCATCATGAGTTCAGGACCAGCCTGGGCTACAGAGTGAGACTCTATCTCAAAAAAAATAAATTAAAAAAAAAAAAGAGTAGGACACCTTTTTTTCTGGTGATAGTAGGGATTGAGCCCTGGACCTTCACACTGAAGTATATCTCCAGGCCTTTTTTTTTTTTTTTTGAGACAGGGTCTTGCTCTGTAGCCCAGGCTGGTCCTGAACTCACTGTGGAGCCCAGGCTGGCCTTGGACTCAATGGCAATCCTCCTGCCTCAGTCCGAGTGCTGGGGTTACAGGCGTGCACCACCACTCCCAGCTTATGTGATACTGGGGAATTGAACCCAGGACCTTGAACTTGCTAAGCAAGCACTTTAACTGCTGAGCTCTGTCCCCATTCAATGGCCCTATCTTTAATGATGCTGAACTCATGTTTGAACTTGTCCAATAAATTATTTGAAGAGTGGTTGTCAAAACTCCACTGTGTAAAGCTGGACCTGGTGACACAGACCTGTAATCCTAGCAGTTTGGGAGGCTGAGACGGAAGAATTCCAAGTTTGAGCCCAGCCTGGACAACTTAGCAATAATTATTTATTGTCTCAAATAGTAAAAAGGGACTGGGAATGTAACTTAGAGCAGAGGCTCTATGTTCAGTCCCTAATACCATAAAAGACAAACAAACCTACACTGTGTCACTTGGTGACAGTTACAGTGGTAGCTCAGTATTAACTGAAGGTGGCCAAGAGATGGTGTGATTGGGAGATCCCATCACAGCAGCCCGAGAGTAGACAGAGAGACCTTTCCATTGATCGCCAACTCTGGAGAAGGTCTGAGCAGAAGAGACCCTCACTCACAGTGGTTGGCACTTGGACAACCCAAGCATGGGCTGGTTTTCTGGCCACAGGTGACATTCCTGGTGACTGAAGATCCATCAAGGGTTCAGCATCGAGCTCGGCGTGAAGTCTTGTCCCCTCTGCGTTTTGAGCCATATGAAGCAGTGGCCTTGGCATCGGGAGGAGAGGTGATCTTCACCAAAGACCATCACATTCAGGATGTGGCGGCCATTGTTGGAGACAGCATGGCTGCTCTGGTAAGTGGAGGCCAGAGAGGTCGGGCCCTCAGCACAGAGCTGGGGGGTGTGAAGCTGCATCTCTCTTCTCAAAAGAGAGAGGGGTGCTGTGTTGCATTCAGTGAGAAGGGCGGGACAGAGGCTGAAAGAATAATACAGCATTTAGAGTACTTGCCTAGCAAGTGCAAGGCCCTGGGTTTGATTCCCCAGCACCACACAAGCTGGGTGTTGTGGCACATGCCTGTAATCCCAGCACTTAAGCGGCAAAGACAATGATTCCTGTGAGGCTGAGGCCAGCCTGGGCTACATAGTGAGTTCCAACCTGAACTACAGAGCGAGAGCCTGTCTTTAAGGAAAAAAAGGTGGGAAGTGTCTTTTCCTCTGAGATCCACAGCTACCCACCTTCCATGTTGCCCTTTCAAGTCAATAAACGTCCACCTCAACCCCCAGTGCTCTGCCTCAGGGTTACAACAGGAGATCCAGCCATCTTTTATTTATTTATTTATTTATTTATTTATTTATTTTGAGACAGTCTCACTCTGTAGCCCAGGCTGGTCCTGAACTCACTATGAGCCCAATTTAGCCTTGGACTCATAGCAATCCTCCTGCCTCAGCCTCCCCCGTGCTGCGATGACAGGCGTGCGCCACCACATCCAGCTTATCTGCCATCTTTTAAGGGAGAATAATTCATTCTGCATTCCTCCTCCGGCTTTGTCATGAACCGTAGTAACTTCATCTCTGGTCCTGTGATCTTTGCTTGGCCGTGGTTTTTCATTCATTTGGTTGGTTGGTTAGGTTTTTGTGGTACTGGGGATCAAATGTTCACACTGAGTGACCTCCCTAGCCCAGTTTTTGGGTTTGCTTTTGAGACAGGGTCTCTAGGTTGCTAAATTGTCCGGGCTGGGCTCGAACTCCTGCCTCTACCTCCCGGAGTGCTGGCATTACAGGCTGTGCAGGGGGACCAGCAGGTCCCTGTGGACTTGGTCTTTCTCTCTTCCTCCTGTCTGCTGTCACCTCATTCCTGCCTTATGTTTCACCTGTTATTTGGTTCTGCTCGTCCTCCCAAGGTGACTCTTCCCCTGGAACCTCCTGTCGTCGTGCCTGGGCGGCCGCTTTTGTTCACTGTGGATGCGCTGCTCCAGAAGGTCACAGTCCGGATGCACGGGGAGATCAGCAGCTTCTGGATCAAGAGCCCCACGGGTATCTCCATGGGCCCCTCAAGGCAGAGAGAAAGGTGGAGGCGGGAGGTGGCAAGTGGGGGGAATGCGCTAGGGAAGAGAATTGCTTTTTTTTTTTTTTTTTTTTTTGGAGACAAGGTCTCGCTCTGGGCCCCAGGCTGGTCCTGAGCTTAAGGCAATACTCCTGTCTCAGCCTTCCGACTGCTGGGATTACAAGCGTGGGCCACCATGCCCAGCTTATGTGGTACTGGGAATTGAACTCCAGTACTTAGCACTTGACGTGGTGCTTGGTAGGCAAGCGCTTTAACTGCTGAGCCGTTCCTTTAGCCCCAGGAACTGCTTCTTGTGACAGTCTCTTGATCCCATCTCAGGGATCTCTCAGGACCAGGAGGAAGGCAAGGGTCCTCTAGGTCACACTCGCCGCTTTGGCCAGTTCTGGATGGTGACTGTGACTGACCCACCACAGACAGGGACTTGGGAGATCCGGGTCACTGCTGAAGGCACCCCCCGGGTAAGAGTGCAAGGTAAGAAGAGACGGGAAGGGGACGGGAAAGGGGGACCCAGGCCCGGAGAGCAGTGTCAGGCGCATTCCTCTTAGGGTCTCTGCCTTCGCCTTCTCCCAGCCCAGACCTCCCTGGACTTCCTCTTCCAGTTCGGGATCCACACAGAGGAGGGACCCCACCCTGGCCTCCACCCACTGACTCAGCCAGTTGCAGGTGTGTCTGTTCCCTGACCATCACCCATGTTCATAATACAGTGAAAGGGGCTAGATATGTACACACATATATTATACCATATATGCTCATATATGTATATAAGAACATACATGTACTTACATGCGTTCATCTTTTAATGGAAGAGTACTAACTTGAGCATACAGCTTGATAGGTTTCATATAATACACCCATGTAACCATCACCCAGTTCAAGACCAGGCTGTTCCCAGTGTCTCCATTCTCACAGGCCTCGCTTCTCCCCTCCCCGCCCTTCTGTCTCCTCTCTTCCCCTCCCTCAGGGCTGCAGACCCAGCTGCTGGTGGAAGTAACAGGGCTGGGCTACAGAAGCAACTCTGGGGATCCCTGGCCTCATTTCTCCCATGTGGTCCTGCGAAGGGTCCCAGAGGGCACTAAGCTGGGTCAGGTGCCCTTGGAGCCCATGGGACCCCCAGAGCGAGGTCTCCTCTGGGCCTCATTGCCGCCCACACTGCTGTCCGCCCCTGGACCCTTCTCCCTGGAGTTGATTGGCCAGGATGGAGGGGGGCAGGGCCTGCACAGGATTGCCCCTCAGCCTTGCACTACAACTCCCGTCCTTTTGGAGGTGAGACTCAAGGGGACCTGCGACCTAGAGGTGGCTGGAGAGATCTATAAGGGCTACTCCTTTGACTGTCGCTTCCCCGCAGCTCAGCGGCCCCCCGGGTTTTTTGACCCCGGGGAGCAAGGCCCTGATCAGCCTCCGCATCGCCAGCTTCACTGGCCCTCAGTACCTGGATCTTAGGATATCCACGAGTCCCAGCTTCCCTCTCACCTCCAACCTTTCCAGGTGAGGCCTCCGAATTTTCTGAGAATGAGGAGCGTGGGCCCTGCCCTCGGACCCTTCCCATTGGCCCTCAAGAGGCCTGATCTCCCCGCCTGTGCTTGTCTCCGCCCCCTGGCTTCCAAGAACCCCCAACCTTCACTTGCACAACCACATCCACTTTTCAGGGTTCACCTCGGATTGAATGATTCCGCCTGGGGCCGCCTGAGTCTGGAGGTCCCAGAATCAGCAGCCCCCGACTCCGTGGTGATGGTGACTGTGACTGCCGTGGCTACAGAAGCCAGCCCATGGGCTCCGACCCATGCCTTCCTTCGGCTCCTGGTGCTAGCTCCGGCCTCGGCCTCGCAGGTGAGGCGCTCACCTTCCTTGTGGGGAAGAGGGGGGCGGGGCAAAGAGGGCAGTGCAGACTTAACTCGGGTACAGCTTCCCTTCCTCCTGACCTCCTTCCTCTCCCTTCAGGACCAGCTCGCAGCCACCGCCTACCCTTCTGGCTCTGTCCTCACCGTGGCTACACCTGCCTTTCCCAATGCCACGCCTGCCTTTCTTCCCTCCTCTTTGGTGACTCAGGGCAGGGCTGGGGGAGGGATGGCCGGCCACCCCTGGTGGGGCACAGCTGGAGGTATGCTGATATTGTTGGGCCTAGCCTTTTGGTGACACACCAGCCCCTGTAGGGATGTCTTCAGCGCTGTTTCCAGTCTGTCCCACATCACAGTGGTCTCAGGATCTTACCTCTCCCAGCTGGGATGGGGGTTTTCCTTCTCAGGTGTGTGCCCGTTGTCTTTCTTTAAAGCAAAGAATTGACGGGGTGGAAGCGTAGCTCAGTGGTTGAGTGGTAGAGGGCCAGCCTGGCATGCTGCAAGGCCCTGGGTTTCATCCCTGGGGGTTGGGATAGAGGCCAGTGGATTTTCCCACAATGCATTTTTCCCAACACTTATGAGACAGTTGCTGTTTTTCTGTAGCATTATTATTCTCCTAACCAGTCATGCTGTTCCAGGCTCAGGTAAAAGAGAAGACACATGGGAGATGAGGACTGGGATGGGGTTGGGGTACCGGAAATTGTTGTTTATAGTTGTTTTTATTATAAAGTCTGAGCAGGGCATTGTGGAACATCTGAAAGACTAAGATAGGAGGATTGCTTTGAGTTCAAGGTCAGCCTGGGCTACACAGAGAGTTCAGGACTAGCCTGAACTACAATGCAAGCCTATCTTGAAAAAACAAAACAAAACAAAAATTTTGGATCAGCTTTTTTTTTTTTTTTTTTAAGCTAAAGCGCAAAATAAGCCTGGTGGCTCAAGCCTGTAATCTCAACACTCTGGAAGGCTGAGGCAGGAGGATTGCCAAGCTCAAGCCCAATTTAATAACTAACCAATACCCTGTCTCAGAATCAAAAAACTAAAGAATGGGTTAGGGATGTAGGTCAGTGTGAAGGCCCTGAGCTCAATCCTAGTATCACAGAAAAGAAAGAAAAAAGGAAAAAGCTAAAGGACAGTTTCAATGAACATATTTTCTCCCCAGGGTGATTTCAAAGAAAATAATTTTATTTATTTATTTGTGTGTTTATTTATTGGCAGTACTGGGGATTGAACCCAGGATCTTCATATAAGGTATATTCCCCAGTCTCTTTTTAAAATATTTTATTATTTATTTATTTATTTTGAGAAAGGGTATCATTCTGTAGTCCAAGGAGGTCCTAAGCTCATTGTGTAGCCTAGGCTGGCCTCAAATTTCTGGCAATCCTCCTGCCTCAGTTCCTTGAGTGCTGAAATACAGGGGTACACCATCATGCCCAGCTAGTTTTTAATGTGGTCCTTGGGAGTCGAACCCAGGGCCTTGTGCATGCTAGGCAAGCACTTTAACCACTGAGCTATGCCCTAAGCCCCTATATTTTAATTTTAAGACAGAATATTGCGAAGTAGTTAAATTGTCCAGGCTGAGCTTGTAGTTCTCCTGCCTCAGCCTCCCAGACTGCTGGGAGTAAAAGAATGCACCCCCGTGCCTGGCTAGGAAGGTATTTTTGCACATCATTTAGGAGACAGTGAGGGCATGAGACACCAAGAAGATGAGATGGAAGCTTTCAGGAACAGGGGATAAATTTACACCAAGGTGTCTGAATTCCACTGACCCATGACCTGGAGCCATCGGGCTGTTAGGCTGAGATAGGAATAGGTAAGGGAGGTTCTGACTGAGCCTCATCACCTGACAGGGACTGAGGGCAGGGGTTACACTCGGGTAGGGCCCTTCCGCCCATGGGAGTAGCCTGGCTGAGCCGTCTGTCCCTTGGGCTGGGTGACTCCTTTCTGCTGCCTTGACCTCTCCTGCAGAAGAGGAGAGAAACAGATTCAGGGCCTTGCTCCCCACACCCTGTGGGGCCAGGGCTTTGCCTTGCCACCCCTGTTCAGTTTACCTGTTGCCACTGCAGGTTCTGCTCACTTGGCCTTCCCTTCCGGTCCTGGGTGGTGCTCGAACTAGCTTTTTCCAAAGGATGAGGGGAGAACTGAGGGAAAATTGAGTACCTTTCTGTTAAAAACCAGTGCTAACCTAACAACTTCCCTCTTCCCCCACTTCTGAAAAGTCTCAACTAAAGCCAATAAACTCACCTTTCCCTGAATCAGATTCTGCAGATACATGTTCACCTTTTGAATCTGGATTAGCTGAGGACCACCAGGCTCCGAGTCTAAATCTGGTAGGAAATTCTAAAGGAGGTGTTGGAGGCTGAGAGCACAGTGATAACTTGAAGTCCATCTACCACTCTCTTGTCACCTTGGATCATTCTTCTCCTCTGGATCCCTCATCCCAGTACCCTTCCAGGAAAGTGGGTAACTCGATACCACAGTACCCTTTTCCCTGTCCTTTATGGACCCCTCCTGTCCTTCTCCACCCTGCTGGAATAACCCAGGCCACTTCCCACTCTCAGCGCAGTGATCTAAATCATGTCCCTCTGAATGGAATGCAGACCAACCTCTTCCTGCTACAATGAACACCAGCCTAACCCTGGTGGCATCCTGTCATTCTGATGTTGCCTCCAACCTGTGATATCCCTGCTCATTAACCCTCCCCTTTCCAGAGCAGTCACCAGGCTGAGTCCACACATTCCCCGCAACTCCCTCCCCTCCTCTCTCCACGCAGAGGGGCAGCCCTGTACCTCTCCAAGAGCCCCCAGATGGAGCTGCTGTCGCTGGGCCTCCCTCAGACGGTCTTCAAACCACACCAGGCCATGCTGCAGCAGCTCCAGCCCCTGCCACAGGGTGTCCTGCTCCCGCTCCAGCGCCTGCATCCTCCGCAGCTGGGTCAGGCAAGAGTTGCAGGCTGGCTCTAGCTCCCGGCAGTGCCCTGGCCGCGCCCTGGCCCTTTTGGTCCCCTGGTTGGGTTCACTGCCTGGTCACTGAGCCTAGACTCACCACTGAGGACCTGGAGGTCACGGGAAGTAGGGGGAGACTCTGGGTGCACAAGTTGAGTGGGAAGACAAAGGGCTGATCAGAGCAAGGGGTTTTCCTCTTGTTTGATGAACACTTACCCACAGGAAGAAGCTCTGGGCCCCTGGGTCTTGGCGGCTTGTCCCTAAAGGCAGCAGCAGAACTGTGTAGGGTGTCTGCACCAGGGGCGGCCCACCAGGACCCTGGCTTCCCATGGCTCTGAGGTGGGAAGGGTGGAGCCAGTCCCTCTGGTGGCTGGGCTGGTCCCTCCCCCCAGCCCATGCCTCACACCCTCCTACCTTGTCTTTTAGCCTTTCTGGCCCTCTGTCTTGCCTTTAATCTTTTTTTCTAGGGCCTTTCTGAAGTGGCTTGTTTTTGTGACCTCTCCCAGGGGTAGAATCCAAGGGTCCCCTTACAGCAGTAGTGTCACTGGATTTTTTTTTTTTTTTTTTGGTTATACTTGGTATCAAATCCACAGCCTTATGCAAGCTAGGTAAGTCCTCTACCCCAAACCTCCTGCCCAACCCATGCCATTGTTTTTCTTTTGTGTGTGTGTGTGTGTGTGTGTGAGACAAGGTCCTTCTCCATAGTTGAGGCTGGTCCTGGACTCATTGTATAGCCCAGGCTGGCCTTGAATTTAGCAATCCACCTGCCTCAGCCTCCCCAGTGCTGGGATTACAGGTGTGCGCTGCCACAGTCAGCTTTATCGCTCTGTCTCTTTTTGAATGGTCTAAGGAAAAAAATAACTTTATCCAAAATAAACTTTATTCTTAATCATGAACCAAACTTTTCAGGGAAACAGAATTCTTTTCTTCTTCCTACAGTCCTAAAAAAGAAAGGAAACAAAGTGGCCACAGCAGCCCTGAGGCCTCAGATAGTCGGGGAGGGCAGAGGAAAAACTCAGAGGATGGTGGTGGCAGCAGGCAGCACATCTTGACTTATGAAAATGTCCAAGTCCAGGCTGGCGTCTTCCAAATCCAGTTTCAGGAACTTATCCACTAATGCTTGGCAACTGAGGAGAGAGAATGGCGAGACTTATGGGAGACTTACAGGAGAACAGAAACCAAGTCTGAGTAGAAACTGAAGCTACGACACAGGAAACCCATGACCTTGAGGGTTTAGGGATTGCAGAGAGAAGCTGTTGGTCTTTGAAGGTCACAGTGCTGGTGAAGGTGGCTGAGGCTCTGTGAGGGAAAAGAGCTGGAGGAAGAGACGCTATTGAGGGAGCAGACATGGCTGCACACTTACTGTTCCATCTGGTTCTCCCTCAGCAGCTCCTTGATAGGCTGGATGGGTTTTCCACTGCGGATTAAATGTGAGACCTGGAAGAAGGAAAGTTGAAGGGAGTAGGGAGGATTGGGGAAGGGGGAAGGAAACCCGGATCAGAAATCAGGATACAGAAACCCAAGTCCCACATGGAGCAGGGACATTGGAAAGGATCCCTGGCTGGAAGCTGGCTGTGTGGATCTCATCACCTCTGTGGCACGGGCGATGAGTCTGTCGGGAAGCCCAGCTTGGGCAGCGGTGTGAGAGGCATGGCTGGCACTGGCTACACCTTCGCACACCTGATAGAAGAACACGAGGTCATCCCCATCTTCACAGGTCCCCATGGTCTTGAAAGAGAACCAAAGAGAGCAGTGTGTCATGCCCTGCTTCCTTCCCTAAAACCCTTGGCCAGTCCCTGTGGACTGAGGGAGAAGGGACATACCACCTCTGCTCAGCAAGCTCCTGCCCTGATAAAGGAGGCAATGGAAACACTCAACAGAGGGCCCCTGGGGACAACACTGGGTTCCTCACCAAGTACTGCACCAGGGGTCCTTGTGGCAGCAGCTGTAGCTGAACAAGGCTCAGGAAGTTGGTGGCCACAAAGATGTGGGGGCATGTGGGTCCAAGCGCCAGCCAGTGTCGGAGCACAGCAGCCAGAAGAGCAAGTCCATCCACCTGCACAGAGGAGGGGTGTGCAGAGCCATGGGGCTCCCATGCCTTTCCCGCTGCCCACATGGCCCTCTTCCTTCCCTGAAACCCAGCCTCCCTCATGCACCTTCATTTTCCTCCTCCACCTTCCCCTCCTTAGCTCTCATCAGTGTCCCTCCTCACCGTGTTGGTCCCCTTTCCAAATTCGTCAATAAGGACCAAGGAGTTTTCAGTGGCATTATTCACTGCTTTCGCCACCTGCTGGGCATGGGGTGACAAGGGAGAGTTTCATTAGCATTCTAGGCCCCTAGCTACTGCTCCCAGCCTGCTCGCGAATAAGGCTATGACACGCATTCACCCTTCGCACCCAGGTTCTTTAACCTTGAGGCCCATGTTCTGTTCTTCATCTCACTGCCGAGTGTGCCTTGCACAAAGCAAAGACGCAGGAGATGTTTCTGGTATTGATCCCTCAGCCTCTGACTGGGGAACTCCCACCCCGGGGTAGAGGGCGTGTGGCAGAGAGGATGCTGCCCTGCTCTGAGCATTTTTAGGTGTCAGGTTCTCTCTTGTTAACCCTCCCCTGATCCCATATCCCTCTGCTTCTTCTGACCTGGTTGAGGTCGATCATGAAGGTGGAGAGGCCAAGAGAGATGGACTCACAGCTGTGAATTCGGGTGAAGATGGCATCTACTGTCCCGATGTCAGCCTCTTCTGCTGGCACAAAGCTGCCCACCAAGGCCATGAACGTGATCAAGCCTACCTGCATGAGGGAGGGGGCAGGCTTGGGGCCTGGTGGTGTGGGCTGAGGTAAACGTGGGGCCAACTGAGGCATGAATGATAGATTAAAGAGGAGAGAGATCAAAGTGTGTAACTGAAAAATAAGCACAGAACACACTGTTTATTTCCTCCCTCAGTTCTGACTTCAGAATTAGGAGAAACAGAGCAGTGGGCAGGGGCAAATGTGGGAATGGCATGCACCTACCCAGAGGTGGGCGAAGGAAACTCCAGCCATGGAAAGATCTATTAGAACACGGCTCCCTCAGGTAGAGAATGAGAACATGTGAGGTGGAGGACAGGGGACCTGGGCTAGGTGGCAGGTGGGGCTGGGGAAGATGAAGGAGGCCAGGCTGAAGGGCTTCTCACCTGCTTGAGGTATATGCTCTTCCCTGAGGAGTTGGGCCCAGTGATGACTTTGACCTTCCCTTTGTCCCCACCACATTCTGCAGAGTTGGGCACAAAGGTCCGGGCACACAGTTCCATCAGAGGATGTCTGTGGTGGGTGGAGATACCTCATATGGTACCTGGGGCCAGATGATGCTCCCCAAGATGGGGGCCTTTGGCACCTTACACCTGTATCCACAACACCCTCTGCTCTCACCTGCCATTCTGGATCCGCACACCCTGGAGTTGAGGGGAGTAACAGGGCCTTGAGTAGCCATAGTCCCGGGCAGCACTGGCAAGAGCCAGCAGGACATCCAGGCGGGAGGCAAGGTCCAACACTCGGGTCAAGATGGTTGCCCGTGCAAGCACCTGGCACTGTAGCTGATACATCAACAGTGTCTCCTGGTCTGAGAGTGGGTAACAGAAGAAGCTGGTGGTCAACTCCAGGGGGCAGTGAAGGAAAGCCAGAGGCCCCCAGAGAGACAGGGCAAGCAGACACAGTCGGAATTCCCAGGGACATTCAAAGAGGAAGAGCAAGAGAGAACAAGAAGAGAAGGATCCTGTAGGAGCATTACCATGCTGCCACTCCCCCGGCTTCTCTCACCCCTGATCTCGCAGTGCAGGTCCCCCAGCAGGGCATCCAGCTCTTTGGTGCGAGCGCTACGATAGTGCAGCTTCTCCTCTGAGAGAAACTGGGAACCGGGGGCCAAGGCTGTGGGCTTTGCATCTCAGTTCTGCCCTCCCCACAGCGCCTCACCCCAACTTCGCTCCTTTGCCTCAGAGGAAAGGGCTCAAACAAAAACCAGAGAGGATAGTTCCCACCATGGGACAAGGCCCTTCCTTAGCTATGGGTTTGTTTCCATATGACCCCTCTGCACAGGGGAGGAGTATTACCATGAAGTCCAGTCCTTCAATCTCAAAGTCACTGGCCTCCACCATGGAAGGCAGGCGGGGAATAGAAAGAAGGAAGCCGATCTAAAGAGGAGACAAAGTAGGGAAGGACCTCTCTCCCTAGAGGAAGCCACGATCCCTGCCTGCGACCCCCATACCTCCCATGGGAGGTAAAGCCACTGCACCTATGTTTTTCAGACTGCCCCACAAGTTTCCTTTCTTTTTTAAGTTTTATGGTAGTAGGGATCAAGGCCAGGGCCTTCACAATGAACTACATTCCCAGCTACTCTTCCCATGTTTATTTTAAGACAGGGTCTCCCTAAGTTGTTAAATTTCCCAGGCTTGGCTCAGACTTGTGATCTTCCTGCCTCGGCTACCCAGAGTGCTGGAATTATAAGTCTGTGCCACCAGGCCTGGCCCACAAGTTTTTCTGTCTATTAATGTGGTTTTGTTTTTGTTTTATGCTATTGAACAATGAACCCAGGGTCTTTGCACTGAGTTACATCCCTAGCCCACTTATTGTATTTTGAGACAGGTCTCCCTACGTTGCCCAGGCCTGGTTTGCACTTGTGATCCTCCTGCCTCAGACTCCCAGAGTGCTATGATTATATCAGGCCCACTTAATGTCTTTCATAATCCTACTACTTCCACTAAAACACTGCTCCCTGGCCTTTTTACCCCAGGGACAGGGTTAGGTGATGACCATTCTCCCTAGTATCACAGCAGAGGGAGGGTACTCATTATACAGTAGACTGTTGAAAGATAGCTTTGAAATGGCAGGCAGCAGCAGGAGGGAAGAGGGAATGAAGCTACCCTCTCTTAGAAGCCTGTCCATCCAAGGCCACAGACTTGTACAGCACATGGGCCAGGATTTGGGAACCCCTGCTCTAAAAGAGGGGCAAGAAAAAAATAAATACGAGGCTAAGGGTTAGGTCAGTGGTGAAAGTACTTTCTAGCAAGCGCATGCCCTGGGCTCCATTTCCTAGTATCACACAGAGCAGGCGTGGCGGCGCACACCTGTAATCTCAACACTCAGGAGGCTGAGGCAGGAGGATTGCCGTGAGTTCAAGGCCAGCCTGGGCTCCATAGTGAGTTCAGGACCAGACAGCATGATCCTCTCTCAGAAAGAAAGGAAAGACAGACAGGCCACAGAGGCCACACAACCATAGCTCACAGCTCACAAGAGGGATGTAGATAACGCTGCAGGAAGGAATCCGAGAGTCCAGGTTTTGTAGCTCCTTCTGAGCAACCTCAGTGAGGAAGCTGGGGAGACCCATCAGTCTTCGTTTTTCTAGGTGGTAGAAGACAGATATCACAAGTAAAGTCCCCGCCCCAGATGCTGTGATGATCCCCATCTGTGGTACCCATCACTGGGCAGGTTCATGTTTTGGCGTTCCCAAGGTCATTCCCACACCAAACACTCACTCTCATCAATTTCAGGATCGATGTGGGGGAGGACTGTGAAGCGATTTTCAGCAAGACTGCTCTCAAAGTCCACCTGGGAAGACAGATGAAATCGTTTATCACCCAGCGCCACCTCTTGTCCTGCTCCTCAGCTCTCCTTGGGCCCCGCTTCCTCCCGCAGTTCTGCTTCAACTCCAGCCCTCCATGGAATTCCCTCAGGTACCACCTCCTCTCACCCTCCTGCTCTCTGGGCTCCCATCTCCCATCTCCCATTCCACAGCCTCCAGTCCCTCTCCAACCCCAGCCACACGCCTCTCCCTTACCTCCCCAGGGCATCCTATCTCTTTCCTCCCACTCACCACTTTCCCAATGAGACTGGCAATATGGTGCAGATCATCCGAGAATTCGTGGGCAATGTCCCGGAAGAGCTGAACGGACTGGGGCAAGGAGCGGCAGGCATCCCTCAGGCCCAGGGCACTATACACAGTCTGTAGAAGAAAGGCGTCAAGGGAGGCAACCCTTACCTGTGCCAGGCTGAGGGGACAGGGACAGACTGAGAGGAACAAAGACCAACAGGAATAAGCATCATAATAAGGACACAAAGAAGATCTCAAATGCAAAAATAAAGAAGAAATGCCATATGCAAAACTCTGCCAGCATATGTACTGAACATTGAGGCTATCCAGTCAGTGAAGAAATGGTCCCTGCCCAAGTGATCTCACAGTCTAATATGGGCAGAAGCATAACCAGGTTTAAAAAGAAGGTG
This sequence comes from Ctenodactylus gundi, assembly GCA_004027205.1. Lineage (NCBI taxonomy): Eukaryota > Metazoa > Chordata > Mammalia > Rodentia > Ctenodactylidae > Ctenodactylus > Ctenodactylus gundi. The sequence goes on along the minus strand of PVKB01003220.1, from coordinate 174,358 downwards.
GTAGATACTCTACCACCCCAATCAAACTGAGCCTTCAAACTGAGCTACATCCCTATAGTTCTTTCCTTTATTTTTAATATAAATTCTTATATTTTTGAGACAGAATCTTGCTAAATTGCACAGGCTGGGCTGGAACTTGATATCCTTCTGCCTCAGCCTCCCAGAGTGCTGAGATTAGAGGCATGTGACAGGATGCCCAGCTGGTAGGTGCTGTGATCCAGTCCATTGCAAATTCCTACAAGGGCTGAAGGAATGGCCCAACAGTTAAAGCGCTTGCCTTGTAAGCACAAGGACCTGAGTTCGAATCCATAGCACCATATAAAACTGGGTATGGTGGCATATGCCTGTAATCCCAGCACTCGGAAGGCAGCACTCAGGCAGGCAGATAGATTGTCCTGAGACCAAGGCTAGCCTGGGCTACACCGGTAAGTTCAGGACCAGCCTGGGTTATAGAGTGAGACCCTGTCTCAAAAAAAAAAAAAAAAATTCCTACAAGAGAGGGCTTCAGGTATTACTTAGAGGTTACAGCACTTGCCTAGCAAGTGCAAGGCCCTGGATTCAATTCCCCAGCACCATATAAAGTGTAGCAAGGTGTGGTGCAGTGTGGTGCAACATGGTGTCCTATAAATCCAGCAGCTGAGGCAAGAGGATGAACTCATGGAGGATGGAGGCATGAGTTCAAGATCAGCCTGGGCTATAGAGGAAAGAAAAAAAGGAAAAAGAAAAACAAATTCTGAAATTACTAAGGAAGTTCCGCCTAATGCAGCCTAAAATAGAGGAGTTTTGGCACAAAAAAAGATAGGGGAGTTTTGGCAGAAAAAGATGATGGGGCTGGTGTTATAGTTCACTGGTGGAATGTTTACCTAACATGCATGAAGCCCTGGATTTAATCCTCAGCACTGAAAAAAAAAAAAAAAGGAAGCTGGTCCTGTGGCACAAACCTATAATCTCAGCATTCTCGTAGGCTGAGGTGGGAGGATTGCAAATTCAAGTCCAGCCAGTGCAATTTAATAACTTTCAAGACTATGTCTCAAAAAACAAACAAAAAATAAAATAAAATAAAAAATGGACTGTGGGGACCTGGGACACATCTTACTGGGTAAAGCCCTGAATTTCATTCCCTATCACCACGTAAACCAGGTATGGTGGCACATACCTGTAATCCCACCACTTGGGAAGCTGAGACAGGAGGGCTGCCACAAGTTCCAGGCCAGTGTGGGCTGCATAGCGAGCTCAGGGCTCTGTTTGTAGTTCTGTCAGAAGTGTTGGATCCCCAGTACAAAAAAAAAAAAAAAAAAAAAAAAAGCCACGCTGGGAGACTGGAGCAAGAGGATCATGAGGAGTTTGAGCCTTCCTGGGCAACTTAGTAAAAAATTTAAAAAGGACCAGTCTACTCAGGACCTCCTCCAAGACAGTGGGATCTTTTACTCTTCTTTTGTTTCTAAATAGGGACTTTTTCTACCTGTTTTAAAAAAAAGTGTGTGTTTTTTTTTTTTTAATAGGGCTGGGATCTAGCTAACATGAGGGCCCTGTACTCAATCCTTAGTATGCCTTCTCCAAAAAAGAACAGTAGTTAAAGACTTAGTTGTGCATATCTGTAATTCTAGCTACATGGGAAACTGAAGCAGAAGGAGCACAAGTTCAAGTTTCGCCAGGATAATTTACCAAGACCCTGTTTCAAAAAATAAAAAGGGTTGTAGATATATCACCTGGCCTCATGCATGCTAGGCAAGCGCTTTATCACTGAGCTAGCCCCAGCTCTCTTACTGATTTTTTTTTTTTTTTTTTTTTTTTTTTTTTTGAGACAGAGTCTTGCCCTGTGATCCTGTCTGGTCCTCAACACACTGTGTATCCCAGGCTGGCTTTGAATTCATGGCAATCCTTCTACTTCAGCATCCTGAGCGCTAAGATTATAGGCACATGCTATCACACCTAGCTTACGTGTTTATGTGGTACTGGGGGATTGAACCCAGGGCCTTTGCACTGAAATACATCCCCACCCCTTTCTTGTGTACTATTATTATTTTGCACAGGGTCTCACTTTTGTAGTCAAGGCTGGTCCTAAATTCACTATGGAGCCCAGGTTGGCCTTGACCCCACAGTAGTACTCCTGCCTCAGCCTTCTGAGTGCTGAGACTAAAAGAATGTACCACCTTACCCAGCTCCCCAATATTTTTGACATTTTCCACATATAAACTTTTGATTTTATTTTGTTTTAGTGGTACTGGGGATCAAACCCAGGGTGTTTATACTGAGGTACATCCCCAGTCCAGTTTTATTTTTAATTTGAGACAGAGTGTTGCTAAGTGACTAAATATCCAGGTAGCACTTAAGTTTGCAATCTGCCTGCCTCACCCTCCAAGAGTGTTGTGATTACAGGCCTGTGCCATCAGGCCCAGCTATCACAAAGTTTTTAAGAAGAGTGGTAAGTTACAGTTGGACAGGGCGGCAAGAGAGAGGAGGGTCTGGAGTCCAGGCTGAGGGGCTTAACTTAGAGCTCTAAGATCTAAGGGAGGCCTTACCTTGTAGAGAACATGCCAGTCGCTGACTTTGGTGTGGGACAGCTTCATGCGTTTCAGAATTAGCTACAGTTAGACAAGGGGACAGCCACTGCTTTAACTCTGAATGACTCTCATAAAACCCCATGTTCAATATCAGCTCTCAACTTCCCTCCCCACCACCACGTCCCCCACCTTGCGCTTACAGGCACATTTTTGATGTTACTTATCAGCCTGTGCAGCATCTGAGCTATGTCCAGGTTCTGGGGCAGCAGAAAAAACTGAATGACATCCAGGCGGGAATTGAGCTCCCCCAGGTCCTGAGTTGGACGTGTGAACCACAGCCTGGAAGTGAGGATTACGGTGGGGGACTAGAAATGACATCTTTCCCTGTTATTGTTTTGAATTCACAAAGGTGTATGTGGAGGTTCCTGGGGATTCTGGCAATATGTAACCTGTGACAAACTACAGGTAGGTACCGGTGAGTACAGTGTCCTATCGATGAAGTTGTGTTCATTTGTCTTTAGGAAAATTGCAGGGGGCTGGTTAGAGCACTGGCCTAGCAAGCGTAAATCCCTGGGTTTGGCTGGTTCTCCAGCACCATATAAGCTGGGCTTGGCAGAGGACATTTGTAATCCCAACACTCCGGAGGCTGAGGCAGGAGAATTGCCATGAGTTCAGGGCCAGCCTGGCTACATAGTGATTCAGGACCAGCCTGGATTACAGAGAGAGACCTTGCCTCAAAAGAGAAAGAAAGAAAGAAAGAAAGAAAGAAAGAAAGAAAGAGAGAAAGAAAGAGAAATGTTGATATGAGCATGACTGTATGTGTAGCATGCACTTGACAGGGAAGACCATGTGTCACTCCATGTGGATATGTGATGAAGCTTGTCAATATTTTAGCAGGAAAGCAGCGTGTTGAGGAATGTGTGTGCCAACACTCAACTTTCTCGTGGGCTGAGTAGGAGAGGGTGAGTCAGCATACATTTGCATGTCTGTATTTGGCTTTGAAATATCTCTGGGTAATAGCACAAACATTTGTCTTTTCATTCTCTTCCTGTGAAAGTGTAACTGTCCCATTAGAACAAGAAGGCTGCAATTCATAATAATGATCATCACTAGCTGACTGTGGTGGCACAGGCCTGTAATCCCACCACTCTGGGAGGTCGAGGCAGGATGACTGCAAATTCAAATCCAGCCTGAGCGACTTCACAATCTTTTTTTTTTTTTTTTTTTTTTTTGGTGGTATTGGGGATCAAGCTCAAGGCTTTCAGACTGAACTACATTATTTTTGATTTTGAGACAGGGTCTTACTAAATCACTAAATTGCCCAGGCTGGGCTTGAACTTGTGATCTTCCTGTCTCGGCCTCCCAGAGACCTGGAATTATAGGCCTTCATCAGCGGGCCAGTACAACTCTGTAATTTAGTGAGATGCTGTCTCAAACAATAGAAAAGAACTGGGGTAATAATGTAGCTCAGTGAGAAGGCCCTCGGTTAAATCTCTAATACTATCAGGTACACATCTGTAATCCTAACACTCAGAAGGCTGAAGTAGGAGGATTGACATGAGTTTGAGGTCAGGCTAAACTACACGGTGAAGTGAGGACCAGCTTGGACTACAGAATGAGACCTTGTCTCAAAAGAAAGCAAAATAAAAAAAACAGGGCTCAGCTGGAGAAATGGCACAACTGTTAAAGCACGTGCCCGAGTTAGCTCCTCAGTACCATGTAAGGCTGTGCATGGTGGTACATACCTGTAATCCCAGCACACGGGAGGCTGAGGCAGGCAGATTGTTCTGAGTCCAAGGCCAGCCCGGTCTACACCAGTACTAAACTAGTCTAGCCTAGAGAGTAAAACCCTGTCTCAAAAAACAAAAACAAAACAAACAAACAAAAAAACCGGGCTAGAAGAATAACACAGCAGCAGTTAGAGAACTTGCCTAGCAAGTGCAAGGCCCTGAAATCGACTTCACAGCACCATATAATAGCTAGATGTGGTAGTGCACAACTGAAATCCCAGCACTGGGAAGGTTGAGGTAGGAGGATTACTATGAGTTCAAGGTCACTCTGGACTACAGAGCAAGGCCCTGTCTTTAAAAAAAGAAAGAAAAGAAAAAAATCATGTCTGTAAGGAGGGGAATATCAGGAGGGTCATTTAAAGAGTATAAAAAAGAAATGTGTGTATCTGTATCTGTGTTTTTCCTGTACTGAGTGTTGAACCCAAAGCATTTGCCCAACCCATTTTTATTTTTTGACTTTTGAGACACCAGGTAGTCACCAGGTAGCCCAGACCAGCTCTGAACTCAGACCCTCCTGCCTCCACCTCCCAGAGTGTTGAAAATACAAGACGTGACCATAAGGCACAAGGCCCGGACATTTTTTTTTTCAGTCATGGCCTTTGTCCATGGCCACAACACTCTGAATGTGCCCAGTGTTGTCTGAGACGTGGCCTTGTTAAGATAGCCAGGCAGGGCTTGAACTTGTGACCTGCCTCAGCCTCCCCAAATGGTAAGATTTCAGGACTTTTTTTTTGTTTTTTTTTTTCTTGTGCTAGGGAGAAGATCTGGGGCAAGAGTTCTATCACTGAGTTACATTCTCAGCCATAAGAGTGTCATACTGGGGCTGGAGGAATGGCTCAGTGGTTAAAGCACTTGCTTAGCAAGTGCTAAGTACCCGAGTTCGACTCCCCAGCACCACATAAACTAGGTGTGGTGGTGCATGCCTGTAATCCCAGCACTCGGGAGGCTGAGGCAGGAGGATTGCTGTGAGTCCAAGGCCAGCCTGGGCTCCATAGTGAGTTCAGGACCAGCCTAGGCTACAGAGCGAGACCCTGTCTCAAAAAGAAAAAAATAACAACAAAATGGTATGTCTTACTTTTTCTCTTTGTGAGACCAGGTGTCATTCTGTAGCTCTGGCTGGCCCTGGACCCACGACAATCCTCCTGTCTCAGCCCCCCCGAGTGCTAGGATTACAGGTGTGTCTTACTCTTGAGTTGACTGGTAGATACATAGATGTTTATTTATTTTTTTTAATGACAGTGGTTTTATTTTGAAAGAATGAAGTATAAGCTTCTGCTTATACTTTGGAAGGTGGCTTCAAAATCAGTTGCCCCAGATTTTATATGGTGAGTTTTATATGGTACTGGGGAATCGAACGGAGGGCCTTGTGCTTGCAAGGCAAGTGCTTTAACTTCTGTGCTCTTCCTCCAGCCCCATCATGATTATGAGTGCTGTAGTTATGTGGGCATTCTGTTTGTGCCCCATCTGATAATGGTGACAAGCTGTGACCCAGTTTACCATGTCCCCTACACTATATTAGCTTCTTTCTTTGCAAACAACTTATGTTTTAATCTTGCTTTTAATAGCCTTAAGTAAGCTTTCACAGACCACCTAATGCTATGCTAAAAGCTCACTATGATTTGTTTCCCTACCCTTCATCTTGTCTATGTGTCATACTTTATTGTCACGTCACCCCTCTTACAGGACCTGTGAGGAACCCTGCCACGCTGGAAGCTCCAAGTGACAGGTTGTATCCCAGTCCAAAAAAGTAACTAATTATGTTCTGCTAGGCATGAGAGGCCTGAGCTAAGCCGAACTCTCTAATTTCAAAGCTGAGGAAATGGGGCTCTTAGTGAATAAGCAACTCTCCCAAAGTCATACTGTTAGATGAGTCTGGTAGCAAAGGCCTGTAATCCTGGAACTCTTGAGAGACTGAGGCAGGGGGATGGCAAGTTTGAGTCCAGCCTGAGAAGCTGGTGACTTAGTGAGAACCTGCCTCAAAATCAAAACCAAGGAGCTGGGTATAGCTCAGTGACTGCAGCACTTGCCTAGGAAGTGTGAGTCTATCTTTTTTTTTTTTTGTTATCTCAAAAGAAAAAAGTCAAAACCAAAATATGGATTAGAGATGCAGCTCGGTATGAAGGCCCTGGGCTCAATCCTCAGTACCATACACAGACAAGCGCGCGCGCACACACACACACACACACACACACACACACACACACACACACAAATTCATACTATTATTTTCATTTATTTATTTTTAGACAGTCTTGCTCAGTAGACCAGGCTGGTCCTGAACCCACTATGGAGACCAGGTTGGCCTCAAAATCACGGCAATCCTCCTGCCTCAGCCTTCTGAGTGCTGGGATTACAGGCATGCACCACCACACCCAGTTTATGTGGTGCTAGGAAATCAAACCCAGAGCCTTGCGCTTGCCAAGCAAGCATTCTGATCACTGAGAGATGCGCCCAGTCTCATACTACTAATAAGAAGTACACCTGAGTCTCAGAATCAGATCTCCAAATTTCCAGGGCAGTGCTCATTAGAATATACTGTGACAGTAAGGCACATCAGCACTGTGCACCGCTTTAGGCCACTGGGGTTATTACTTCATCATTTGAATGATTCTCCACTGACAGCTCCCTCCCTGGTTCAGATTATAGAGATCTACATTTGAAGCATGAATGTGTGTGTAATTAAATTACCCTACCAGCTACCTGGAGATGACCTCGAGATTATCCTAAATTAACTCCCCACAGATATACACTGCAGAGGAATGATAGGGAAAGGACTGTGCTCCTTTAGGCTACTTTTTAGAGACGATGTGAGTAATCCCAACACTTAGGAGGCTCAGGCAGAAAGATTGCCATGTGTCTGAGGACAGCCTGGGCTCCTTAGTGAGTTCAGGATCAACCTGGACTACAGAGCAAGGCTGTCTCAAAAGAAAGAAAGAAAGAAAGAAAGAAAGAAAGAAAGAAAGAAAGAAAGAAAGAAAGAAAGAGAGAGAGAGAGAGAGAGAGAGAGAGAGAGAAAGAGATATTATGACTGGTATGCTTGCATGTGGGTGCTGTGTTCACTCCATATACTACATATAAGGCCATTGTCAGGCACTGAGGTAACAACAGAAATGGCCATTATACAGAGTTCACAGACAGAAAAGCAAACAGATTTAATGACTATCAATTCTAACCTTTTTTTTTTCTTTTTTCTTTTTTTAAGACAGTGTCTCACTCTGTAGGCCAGGCTGGTCCTGAACTCACTGGTGTAGCCCAGGCTGGCCTTGGTCTTAGGACAATCTGCCTGCCTCAGCCTCCTGAGTGCTGGGATTACAGGCGTGCGCCACCATGTCCAGCTTTATGAGGTGCTGGGGAATAGAACCCAGGGACTCACACATGCTAGGCAAGAACTTTAAACAATGAGCTATGTCCTGCCCCCAGCCCCTGTCAGCAATGCCATGAACCAAAAAAGTCTCAAGGAAGTAAGTCCTGTGGACATCAGTTCAGATGCTCTGAATCTGAGGTGACAGTGGAAACTACAGGTAACAATGACATGCAAATAGCATATCATATACAGAGTTTTGGGCTGGAAGAATAGCACAGCCAGTGGTTAGAGTGCTTGCCTAGCAAGTACAAGGGGCCCTGAGTTTGATTTCCAAGCACCACGTAAACCAGGAGTGGTGGCACATGCCTGTAATCCCAGCATTCAGGAGGCTGAGGCAGTAGGACTGCTCTAAGTTTGAGGCCAGCCTGGGCTATATATATAAAAATTAGAACTAGGCACACAAATTTGGGCCATCAGTGGAGAACTTAATTTTTTTTTAATCTGCTACCAGAGAAGAACCCCAGGGCCTCATGAATGCTAGGCAAGGCATCTATCACTGAGATACATCCCCAGCCCTAGCTCTTAAAGTACGTAAGTCGTAAGTGTGTGTGTGTGTGCGTGCGTGCGTGCGTGCGTGCGTGTGTGTGTGTGTGTGTGTGTGTGTGTGTGGTACTAGGGATTAAGCCCAAGGCCTTTGCACTGAGCTATATCCTCAATACCCCTCCTTTTTTATTCTCTTAATTAAAAAAAAAAAATTCTGACATATAGTCTAAATCTCTTGCCCAGAATGGGCTTAAATTTGCAGTCTTCCTGTCTCACCCTCCAAGAGTGCCGGGACTTCAGGTATGAACCACCCCCCCGCCCCACGAAGTGTGTTTTCATATTAAAGATATGGTAATGTTCTGTGAGGATGCTTCTGCTGTATGTATGTATACAGACTGCAATGGATATATCTGTGCTGGCAACAAAAACAATGGTAATACTAGCTACTTACTTTGAGGGGTTACTGTAAGCCCACACGCATATAGCCAGTGCTCAGTAAAGGGAAGCTGTTTTACTACTATTGTTGCAGGGGGTGGTATGTGTGAATCCGTGGACTACTAACAGTGGCATTTGTATGCAATATAGGCATGACACTGATGCATTAGTGTGTGGCCCGTGTCTCAGACTCACTCACCTAAGCAGCTTTTCTCCCCACTTACAGCGGCATCTGTTGAGGATTCCTGCAAAGGGGGTATGGTGAGAGGGCGGGAAATAAGTGTTACAAGGCAGGCTGGCCTGAGGGCCCAGAGGCAGGATACAAAGGCAGCTAAAGTTGTGTCTGGTTGTAAATCTGGGCTGGGATCACTGTACATGGAATGGGGGAAGGGATGGCGTCTCACAGGAATATTTACTCTGAAAAGTAAACGAAGCATTCTAAGTCCCCTATAGAGGCCAACAAAGGTATGTAAAAATTAGACACAACCCACTAAGATAATGCAAATATTTTGGGCCATGTCCTTAATGTCTGCTAAAGCGAGAGACATCTGACAAAGACTTTTTTTCTTTTGTTGTACTGGGATGGAACTTGGGACCTTTACACTGTGCTATCTCCCCAGACCATTTTTTGGTTTTGATTTTGAAACAGGGTCTTGAGAAGTCACTAAGTTGCTAAGACTGGGCTTGAACCTGTGATCCTCCTGCCCTAGTCTCCCAGAATACTGGGATTATAGGCCTGTGCCACCGGGCCCAGATGAGATATCTGATAACTCTATACAAGAGTGTGGGGGGTGGGGGGTGGGGGGGTTAAGCTCAAGACCTTTGCACTGAGCTAAATCCTCAGTACCCTTCCTTTTTTATTCTCTTAAAATTTTTTTTTAATTTTGGAGAGTCTAAATCACTTGCCCAGACTGGGCTTAAATTTGCAACCTTCCTGTCTCACCCTCCAAGAATGCAGGGAGTATATATCCTCCTAGAGCCAGAGATATCCAACAGACTCTAAATGAATCAAATATAGGCAGTTACATAAGTCCTCTGAACTGAGGGGCTCCCAAAGTCCCTAACGAGTGCCCCACTAGTAGAATCACTCATACAGACTCAGGGAATGAGCACAGGATTAGTCACAGCTGACATCTAGACAGTGCTGTGCAGGGCGGGGAGATGCTCAAGTTCAGAGCAGGCATAAAGACAGTAAGAGAGCTGGACTGGCAAGTAAGTGACACTCAATGATGGCATTTGAGTGGGAAGAGGGGCTAGGTCACATCTTTGCAGCCATGTGCTTTTCTGCCAGGTTTTTATAGTATGGATGAAGGATCAGGATACGTACCAAAGAGGCTGAGCCCCTCCTTCAGTCCACTGGCCACTTTGTACACTGAGGGGTGAGATTCACTCTTAAAAATCTGTAGAACACTGTCAGGGAGAAACAGAAGAGTTTTGGGGTGACCTGAATTTTTGAAGGAAGTGTGATTTGAAGATATAAAAGAATGGGGACTGGTGCAGTCTCCTGAGTTTGTCTTTTTTTTTAAAGTCTTTATGTAAGCCTTATTCTTCATTTTTTTTCTGTGCCTCAGTTGTCCCTTTGTAAAAGGAGGGTGGCAGGCTAGGGGTCTAGCTTAGTAGTAGTGGCTAGCTTGCAAGAGGCCCTGGGATCCATCCCAAAACTGAGAAAAAAAGTGAAATCTTTGTGCTTTTCTTCCTTAACTCTCACCCTTCCATCCTTCCCATCAGGGAGAGAGCTCTTACTAGCTCCAAGATTAGGAAAAACTAGAGCCTCATTAAGATTATTGGAGCCTCCAACATAATCCTCTTCTCCTACAAAGAGACAGCAGCCGCTCCACCTCCTTACCTGTAAGTGTCTTGATCTATGCTCACCAGATGGGTCCTGAGAAAAGAAACCCACAAGGGAAGGAGGCTGGGGTAGGAGTGTGGTCTGAGTTCATTCCAAAACCCTGACTCTTCGGGTCTCCTCTCCAAATATTGTCTCAATCTTCTCCTCAGAGCTCATCAGCCCCACCAGTTCTCCTGTGTCCTTTATCACTTCTCCCTGGGTTACTCCCCCGACTCTGTCTTCCTTTTTAGGCCTCCCCGATCCTGCTCTACTTTAGTTGAAGTTAGGGTGAGTCACCTACAACACAAATTTCTTAAAGCCCAGGATGGGGACGCTGACATTATAGTCTTCCAGTTCAACCCCAATTCTTCTTCGACCCAGAAACTTGAGCAGTCCTCCAAGTGCCCGAACCTGGGAGGGGATCAGGAGTGGAACTGGGGTAAATCCTAATGTCCTGGAGGCTGGATACCACCAGGGAAAAGTATTATTTTCCAAGGTTAGGCCAGTACCTTCCAAAACTCAACCTTAAGATTAGGTTGCTTGTGCCCTTCTCTGCCCAGCTGCATCCCACCCAGGACCCAGCTCACCGTGAGGAGGCAGTCAAAGGGAATAACAGAGGAGAGGAAGAGGATTTTCTCAGTGGCAGTCAGAGACTCTGGGATGAAGGAGTAGTTTCCAGAAAGGAGACGTTGTTTGCTTATCTCCAGACCTATTTTAGGGAGGCAGGGGTACAAAAGGCCTTATAGCTTCATTTTTTTTCCCCACTCACTTTAGGAACAAGGCAATGGAAGATGACGTGCCTTGCTCAAGCTCACATAAGCAGTTAGGGAAAGCTGAAGCAAGAACCAAAAATCTCAGTTTCTGTTGGGCCCTATGGCACAATCCTGTGCCACACTCCCAGCACTCTTGGAGACAAAGGCAGGAGAATCTTGAGTTTGAACCTAGCCTGGATCACTCAACAATTTGGTGAGACTCTGCCTTGATATTAAAAATAAAAAGTGGGCTGGGATGCAGCTCAATATAAGGGCCTTGGACTCGATCACTGAGTTTGACTCCCTAGTACCATGTCAGCTGGGAATGATGGTACATGTCTGTAATCCCAGCACTTGGGAGACTGAGGCAGGAGGATTCTTGGAAATTCAAGGCCAGCATGGGCTACATATGAGTTCATACCAGCAGCCCAGACTGCAGAGTGTGTGTGGGAATTGAAAAAAAAAAAAAAAGCAGAGCTTGGTGCTGTAGGCGTATAATATCAATACTCTAAGAAGCTGATGCAGGAGGAATCACAAGTTCAAACAGCTTGGACATCTTAGTAACTTATGAGACTGTCTCAAAATCAAAAACCAAAAAAGGTCTGGAGATGTAGCTCAGTGTGAAGGTCCCAGGCTTTGTTGTTTAAAAAAAAAAAAAAAAAGGTATTTGTCTGAGAGTATAACCTGAGAAAGGTTAATGACTAAGGAAAAAAAGGTATCCGTAAAAATGGGGGTTTTTGGTCAAAAGGATTGTACTGACAGAGGAGTTAATAACACTAATGGCCTAGCATCTAATTAGAATAGAACATTCCATACCCTTTTTGGAAAACTGGAAGGTTATGAAGTACTTATTATTGGCAGTGAGACAGTTTTTCTTTTTCTTTAAACAATAAACAATGTTGGCTTAAAGGGGAAAATTTCAGAAATCAAAAGCTCTTCAAATCAGCCTGGTAGTATAGGCCTATTGTCCTAGCACTCTGGCAGGCTGAGGCAGGAGGATCACAAGTTTTAGCCTAACCTGGGCAATTTGGCAAGACCCTGTCTTAAAATAAAAAATAAAACCAGGCTGGGGATGTAGCTCAGTGAAAACCCTGGGCTTGCTCCCCAGTACCACAAAAAAAAAAAATTATTTTAAACAAAGCTGTTCAAAAATGTTACCACTTCTCTTATGAAAGACCCTCATCCCCAGACAAGCTGCAAATTATTAAATGGGAGGGAGCAGGAGAAATCTTAGTTGTGGGACAGGGACAGCACAAAGGTGTAGGACTAGGTAAGGCTGAGAAGGGACCTCTGATAACTGGTTGGGAAAGAGGGGAGGGATGGGGGAACACTGGAATGGGAACTTGTCAAAGCAAGAGAGAGGAAATACCAAAATCCACACTTGGCAGTAATATGATTTCAGGTCTCTTTGACTCGCTCTGCTCCTGAGAGGCTGTGGAGGAGGCAAAAAGGGTTACGATTTTGTACATCTCAGGCCTTCCACCATGGTCCTATGCTTCCTCCCTCCTGATTCCAATCTCCCAAAACATTCCACATCTTAAGAGTCCTTCCCATTTTCCTTCTGCATGACCCAGTCCTTACCGAGCTTCCCTAGAAACCAAGTCATATTCTCATCCTGTTTGGCACTTGTAACAACAGACCGGGGATTGACTTCATCCAGGACTTGGAAAAAGAGGAGAGACCAAAGGAGTTTAAGGATCTTTAATCTTCGATTGAGAGGGAACCCACAGCCCTCTCCTTGCTACCTTTTCTCCCTCTCAAGAATACACTGCCTCTGTAATCCCAGCACTCAGGAGGCTGAGGCAGGAGGACTGCTGTAAATCTGAGGCCAGTCAGGGATACAGAGTGAGACCCTGTCTCAAAAACAACTCAAAATAAAACAACAAAAAGAAATGAAAAAATAAATAATTTATTTCCTCTTTCAGAGAGTGGGGTGTGCTTACACATTGGGAATACAGGTAAAAGTGAGAAATGAGATTTAGAAAAGAATGGGTTGGAGGAGTGGCTCAGCAGTTAAAGCGCTTGCCTAGCAAGCTCTAAGTCAAGTGCTAAGTACCCAAGTTCGTATTCCACAGCACCACAGAAGCTGGGTATGGTGGTGCACCCCTGTAATTCCAGCGCAGGGGAGTGGAGGGGGGAATAGGCCAGCCTGGGCTCCAGAGTGACTTTAGGACCTGCCTGGGCTACAGATCAAGACCCTGTCACAAAACAAAAACAAAAAAACCTTGGGAAAGAGAAAATGATAAAAGAGGTAATTGAGATTTAGAAAAGTATTAAAACTTTAGTTCAGACCTATAATCTCAGCACTCTGAGAGGCTGCAGCAGGTGAATCACAAGTTAAAGCTTAGGCTAGGCAACTTAACAGTTTAGGGAGACTGTTTCAAAATTTTTTAAAATTTAATTCAGTCTTATTTATAAAGGGTAGGTATGTAGCTCAGTGACAAGGTTTTGTATTCAATTCCCTTGACAGAAGGGGAATATAAAAAAGACTATAAGGGTGGTGAGAAGGAAGAGGAATGCCCTGGAAGACAGACATGACTTATTTGCTGAAGACTGCATCTGCTTCACTGTCAATACAGTGTAGGGTTCGGGTGTATAGGTCTGTGGTTAAAAGTGCTTGCCCAGCACGACAAGGCTCTGGGTTCAGTCCCCAGCACCACACAAACATTAACTGGACAGGTGTGGCAATCCAGGCCTGCAATCCCAGCACTCAGGAGGCTCAGACAGGAGGACTGCCAGGTGTTCAAGGCCAGCCTGGACTACAAAGACCGTGCCTTAATAATACATGCATACCCACATACATGCATGGTAAGCACCTAATAAGAACTTGTTGAATAATAATTCCAGAAGTTGACTTAAAATAGACCGTGAGAAAGACAAAAGAGGGAAACACACTTCCAGTGCCAGAGGACAGAGGAACTTAGGGTGCCCTTCCCACCTCTCTGGAGAAGCTTGAGGCTCTCGTGGTCGGGAGCATCGGGCATGAAGTGGACAGTGGAGTCGCTAGTGTCGTAGTAGGCGATGCCCAGGTATCCCGCATGCCAGAGCACACACAGGTGGATCTGTCCCGCGAGGAAGAAAGCGACATTTGCTGGGGACCGCCATGCACATTTTAGTAAATGCAAGCCGTGCTCAGCGGAGGTGAGTGACAGGCCAGCCTCCCAACGCCCCCGCGTCCCATCCAACACCCTGACATTCAGGGGGACCTCGGCCGACTCGTCCTCTTCTTCCTCGGCGTCCTCGGGGCCCAGGCCGGGGAAGCAGGGTGAGAGCGCAGCCCCGGGTCCCCGTCCCTGCGGCGTCCCGCCTGCGGTCCCTCCCGAGGTGGCCATGACCTTGGGGACTCTGCGGAGCTGCAAAGCGAAGGTGGTTCAGAAGCGACATTCCCTCCCAAGGCACACGCGACTTCTCAGGTGTGTCACGCAAATGCAGCCAGAGGGCAGGGGCACGCCGCGCCCTCGCTCCTGTCACGCGCAGGCTGCACTTTGGAAGCCCCGAGGGCGAGACGTACACGTACGCCCTCCGCGTCTCGGCCTTGGCCAGCCACACCCCACGTGCTAGCCACACCCCACACGCTATTTTTCCCCTCTGTCCTCCCCTTTCCTCCTCCATCTTCCCCGCCCTGGTCCTCACCTCCTCCAATTTGCGGCGCTTTTCCCGCCTTTTTCGTCACCCGGGTGGCGGGGCGCTAGACTGCCCCACTGACCAACCGCCGCGAGCCTGTGAGCCGGGCGCGCCGGAGCGTGAGCGCGACCGCACGCCCCCGCCCGCTTAGCCACTATTGGTTTAGAACGCCCCCGGCTGGAGAGCCGGAGCGCTGATTGGCCTGTTCGCATTCGGGGGCGAGACCGGGAGGTTCAAACTTCCCGCCCTCTACCGTTGCTTAGCAACCGGGCCTGCTGCCCACTGTTTCTGGGTTTTGATTGACGCGGGGTGGAGTCCGCGAGAAGGTCGGAAGTACAGCTGGAGTCTAGGTCCAGGGACCCGGGTCTAGGGAAGAGTTTGGGACAAGAAGCCGACTTTAACGCACCAGAGGCACGTTCTTCCTCCTCATTAATTCAACCTATGCCAACAGCTCGAAGTTAGTATGTGTACCCGCTGAGTTAATATTTATAAAGAATTTAGAACAATGCCTGGCAAACAAAATAAGAACTGCCTTTTTTTCCCTCCTTCCTGAACTTACGGCAGCCCTCCTGCCTCAGCCTTCTGAATCCTGGAATTACAGCGGTGTGCCCAGCTTTATGGAGTATTGAGGAATTGAACTCAGGGTGTTGAGCTTGCTAGACAAGCGCCTTAACCACTGTGCTATTCTTCCAGGTCCTACTTCAATGTTTTAAATAAGTAAGTAGAAATAATAAGCAGGATTCATCTCAGCGCTGCTTTGCTGTTTTTTTTCCTCGATGCAGAGTTAGGACCCACCACCACGAGGGACTGTGGGTTCAATCCCAGTACCCTCTTCCCCTCCACCCTGAAAACATTTCTTAATTACATAGGTTTTATTCTTGGCACCCTGTGACGGGAGGATCCTGCCCAAGAAGTTAGGGAAGAGAGTGAGGGAATACCTCCAGTGAGAAAGCAGGTAGCTGAGTTGCAGGCTGGGTTAATGGTTACCGTTTGCAAATTGTTGAGCAATCCTGGAGCTATGGAAACCTGGAGGAGCTGGTGACAGCTCTTGGGAGTGGCAGGGAGGGACACACCTTCCAATCTGGGGTGTGAAGAGATTAGAGACTGGTTTATCATGATGAGGAAGGATAGAGAGAGAAAGAGACACCCAGAGAAGCAAAAGATAGGGCGATAAAAGAAAAGAGGGGCAAGAAATAAAAGTGGGAGGGAAAACTTTTCTGGTACAGGATTTAGGGGTGCAACCCCTGGCCTCAAATCCAGAAGAGGGCAGTGTTGTCTATCACCTGGGGATTAAGACCGGATGCCTTGTGGGTAGCCAACCCAGCCAGTCAAAGTCAATATTGATGATCAAGGCAGCCGTAACCATAAAACTGTAGAAGAAAAGAGAGGCAGGCGAGAGGCTGCCCAACCTGTTTGAGTCCAAAGCTGGGCCCGTTTTCCTGAGTTCGTCCCAGAGAGATCGTTGTGAATAGATCCTCTGATTGACAGTGCCCAGGAGAAACAGACAGGACCCTGGGAAATGGGGTTGCTTAAGGATCCTCTCTCTCTCTCTCTCTCTCTCTCTCTCTCTGTGTGTGTGTGTGTGTGTGTGTGTGTGTGTGTGTGTGACAGACACAGATAATTCTACTTTTTTGAGTAGTAGTTATTGTTGGACTGGAGATCTAACCCAGGGTCTTCACATTAAGCTACATCTCCAGCCCTTTTCTTTTTGAGACAGGGTCTCACTCTATAGCCTAGGCTGGTCCTGAACTCACTATGGAGCCCAGGCTGGCCTTGGACTCACAGCAATCCTTCTGTCTCAGCCTCCCAAGTGCAGGGATTAGAGGCATGCACCACCACACTCAGTTTATGTGGTGCTGGGGAATTCAACTCCAGGTACTTAGCACTTGACTTAGCACTTACTAGGCAAGCACTTTAACCACTGAGCCCTTCCTCCAGCCCCCAGACCCTTTTTTATTTCTTTTTATTTTTATTTCTTATTTTGAGACAGAGGTCTCACTAAGTCACTAAATTGCCAAGACTGGGATTGGACTAGCAATCCTCTTGCCTTGGCCTCCCAGAATGTTAGGACTGCAGGCATGTGCCACTGGGCCTGGCTCATTCTACATCTTTATAGGATGTTGCAATTTAAGGGAACAAATACCAAATATACCCTGTCTTTCCGGGGAGGAATGAGATAGGCCTTCCCCTAGGGAGGAGAAACCCCACAGAAGAGGAAACCCCAGAGGGAACCACTAACTGCTGGTTTTCAGCAGCGCAGGGTGCCACTCCACCTCACACCTCCTACAAGCGCTCCCTCTTATTTCTGAGTCTTTGGAGTTCATTCTGTTTTTTTCTGGAGCTGCAGATCTTTTGTTGAACAGGGGCTAGTGAGGAAAGAGGACGGATGGAAGAGAAGTTCAGGGTGTGGAGACTGCAATATGTCCAGTTTGGTTGACATGCTTCGGAGTTTTTTCACGTAGGTCATAATTATGGGATTTTCATAACACCTCCAAAATGAGGGTCAGTAAGGAGGGAGAAAGGTGTTTGTCCTCTGCCTTTCCTACTGACTCATCTAGGTGTCCTCAGGACTCCGCTTACACTGTCCTGTCTGACCTTTGCTCCATTTGATAGGACTAGCTACCACCCCAAGATCAGTCCTACCCAAAACCCCGTTTCTAAGGCAACCCACTGGCGAGAAAAAAGCAAGAAGCACAGGAAGGGGCCCGGGATGGGGAACAGAAGTAGAAGCCTTAAAACTGGCCAGGCTGCCAGGAGAGGACGCCTGCCATGGAGCCCCACGGGGGAACTTCCTGTTCCCCTAGCACCAGGCCTCCTGCCCTCCTCCCCACCGCTCACTTCCTACCCACTTCCAGGCCCTCTTCCCAGACAGGAATCCTAGCGAATCAGAGCTTGCTTTTGATTTTGCTTTGGGGGTGACACTGGAGATTGAACCCAGGGCTTCACAACTCTAGACAAATACGCTACTGCTGTGCTGTACCTGCAGCCTTTTTATCTTATTTATTTATTTATTTCTAGATAGGGTCTCGTTCTGTCGCCCAGCCTGGTCCTGATCCTGAACCTGCCACAGCTTTCCAAGTGCTAGGCTTTATGTGACACTGGGGAGTGCTTTAACCCCTGTGCCATTCCTCCAGCCCTTTATTTTATTTTATTTATTTTTGAGATAGGGGCTCACTCTGCAGCCCAGAGCTGGTCCCAGAGCTGGTCCCAGAGCTGGTCCTGAACTCACTGTGGAGCCCAGGCTGGCCTTGGACTCAGGACAATCTGCCTGTTTCAGCCTCCCAAGTGTGTGCCACCATGGCCAGCTTGATGTGGTGCTGAGGAATCGAATTCGGGTACATAGCGCTTGACATAGTACTTGCTAGTTAAGCACTGTAACCGCTGAGCCATTCCTCCAGCCCCGGTAGAATCTTGCTTAGCCACTCAGGCTGGCTTTGAACTTGTGACTGTCCTGCCTCAGCCTCCTGTGTAACAATTCAGAATTTAGACTGAAGTCTGGAAAAAAAAATGCAGTACCTTCCATTGTAAGGTACGAGTTCCTCCTCATTGTTGGGTGTCCCCCAGCTGTTAGTGGTAACTTTCTCCTATGAGGGTGGACAATCCTTTCAATTAATTAAGAGGGGAAACTGAGGCACGAAACAAGTCCTGTGTTTAGGAGGTCAGAGACAAGGAAGTTTCCAGGGTTGCCCTTAACTTCCCCATTTCTGATCCTCAGGGGAGACCCGAGGACTGTTCCGCGGGACCCACTCCCGAGTTCGAGTCCCGCCCCCCTCTTGTTCAGGGCGGGGCCGGCCGGTGAGTCAGCGGCTCCCTGTTCCAGCCCGGGAAGGGGCAGAGCTGGCGGAGCTGGGCGTTAGGTGCACAGGGCCTGGGGCGAGCAGGGCCGATCGGACGTGTCGCGCCGAAGGGGTAGCCGTAGGTCTGGAGCCGGGAACCCCCGACTGCTGAGACCGCCTTCCCCGGGCCGGCCCCTCCCAGTCCCCCAGCGACCGCCGCTTCCTGGTCCCCGACGCAGCCATGGCTGAGGAGCAACCCCAGGTCGAATTGTTCGTGAAGGTAAGGCCATCCGCCCTCCCCTTTCCCTAGCTCCGACCCCAAGTCCCTCTTCTCGTTGGGCCCGTCCCACGTGCAGCCTGGGGGAGGGGAACGGCCTGCGGGTGGGGAAGGTATTTAACTCGTAAGCGCGAGTTCCAGGCTCGACCCTGAAAAGTTTTGCAGCCGAGCGAGTTTCCTGGATCTCCAAGGAAAAGGGAGTTTCCAGGAGTAAGCAAATGACCTGGGGTGGGTGGGGAGGACTGGGAAAAAAAGGCACAGCGGGAGCCCAGCAGGGCTTGGTTGGGACCGAGGGACAGGTCAGCTAGGACGTGTGACCCCGGGAACGGGCGATCGGAGGAGAGGTGAGGCTGTGCGTGTGCAGGAAGGAGTCCAGGAAGAGGGTGTGTGGCCCGGGGCCCGGGGCGCCAGGGAGGTAATGTGCTGACCAGAATTGGTGGGGTGGCCGGAGCGGTGGGTGGGAGCGATCCGGTCATAGGAACCCCCGGACCTGGCGAGGCTAGGGGACCGGGGCAGGAGAGACCCCGGGGCCGTCAGGGGAAGTCCGGGGAAGGGTTCCCTAGGAGGATCGTGGGTGCCGAAGCGGGAGGCTCGCCCCAGCGCTGTGCTCTGCCTGTGGGTGGGGACGGAGAGGGCCGGCTCCATGGCGTGAGCGGCCCTCGGCGTGTCCGCCCTGTCGCCTCCCCCGGTCTCAGGACCCCGGTTCTGCCCTTCCTCTGCCCACTGGTCCGCGTCTCCTGCTTGCTCGTGCCCTCCGCTCGGCACTTTCCTGCCTCCTTTTCCGCGAGGCCTCTCTTTGTTCCTCTCTTCTTTGTGTGTTCCTGTCTGTCTCTCCCTTTTGCTCGGGTTTCCCGGGCAGCCATTCCACCTCCCGGGCCTGGGCCCACCCCCTTAGGTGTGGTCCCCACCTCCTCTCACCCTGGCCTCTGGGGCCGTTTTACTCCTAGGTGAGGCCCTGTGCGGGTGTTCCGGCCTGGTGTCCCCCTTGAGAGGGGTTCTCCGGAGGCAGGGAACGTGTTCTGGGGACCTGGCAGAGGAGGAGGCCACTGGGGGTCTGGCAGGGTGGCGGGAGCCGCGCAGGCCTCAGCCTCCCCAGGCCCTGCCCCCACTTCCTCACGGGGAAGGAAGCGGCTGAGGCCTTACACACCGACGTGGAGTGATGAATCACTCTCGGCCTGGGGGATGAGGTCACCTCTTGCCAATTAGAGGGTAGCCCCCTTCTGCGAGGCCCTACAGGTCTGTAGGGGGAGGCTCAGGACCCCTGGAGTCTCCACCCAGAGCTTGGATGGAGGTGTAGTGGACCAGAACTGCCTTCCAAACCCCACCCACATCTCCTGTCCTTAGTCTGCACTCCACCTTAGGAATCCTGGGTCTAGCTAAGGAGTTTGGAGCCATCAAAATCCCCACCCTTCCCTCCCCAGGGTTCAGATCTTCCTCGTTCTTCAAGATCCATTCTCTCTGCTTCTTCCCACCTGTCTTAACTTCCAGGGAACCTGAAGTCTGCCCTTGCCAGCAGTTTTCCTCTGGATCTGTTTCTATGTTTGACCCAGGTCCAAAGGGGAGAACCCAGTCCTAGGGAACCGAGTGTGTCACGACTAGGCAGAAAACAGCTGGTTTGGGACTAGGTGGTGCAGGGAATGGCCTGGGAGGGGTGGGATGACCCACGCCTAACCCCGGGGGTTGGGGTTGCTTTTCAGGCTGGCAGTGATGGGGCCAAGATTGGAAACTGCCCTTTCTCCCAGAGACTGTTCATGGTGCTCTGGCTTAAGGGAGTCACCTTCAACGTCACCACCGTTGACACCAAGAGGTGGGCCCACTTCTGTCCCTCTGAATACCCCTTACATATGTATGCCTATATATACATGCACATATCACTACCCCGAGTACTTCCATCTTAAATCCTTTCTTTCTGTTTGGAGCCCATTCCTCTTTCTGCATCCCTCTCTCCCCCATCTGGTTTTCCCCGACCCCTTTTCCTGTCCTGATGCCTGGCCCTTTATGCAGGCGGACCGAGACGGTGCAGAAGCTGTGCCCGGGAGGGCAACTCCCATTCCTGCTGTACGGCACTGAAGTGCACACAGATACCAACAAAATTGAGGAATTTCTGGAGGCAGTGCTATGCCCTCCCAGGTATAAGGACACTTGGGGGACAGTGGAGAGGGGAGCTGAGAAACTGGGGAACAGAGAGGTTGAAGAACTGAAAAGAGGAGAAGGTGGCAGGGCTGGGGCAGGGGAGGTTGCTGACCTGGTTTCTCCCCCTGGCTTTCAGGTACCCAAAGCTGGCAGCTCTGAACCCTGAGTCCAACACAGCTGGGCTGGACGTATTTGCCAAATTTTCTGCCTATATCAAGAATTCAAACCCAGCACTCAATGATAGTGAGTCTTGTGGGTCAGAGTCCTGGGTCCTCTAGGAGGAAGGGAGAGGCATTGGGGCACCTGGAAATTCAGGCTTTGTGTGTGGGGGATTAGTCTATAGCCTTTGCACTGAGATACATCCTAGCCTCCCCACCCACTTTTTGATACAGTGCCTCACTCTGTGGCCCAGGCTAATTCTGAATTCACTGAGTAACTCAGGCTAGTCTAGAACTCATAACAATCCTCGTGCCTCAGCCTCTGGAGATCTGGGGTTACAGGGATTGACACTACACCCAGCTAGTATGTGGAACTACAGGATGGAACTCCGAGCCTCAAAGCTTTCTAGGCAAGTGCTTTAATCACCAAGCTACCCAACCCCCTCCCCCCCAATCTCCTAGCCCATTTTTTTTTCCTTGATTTTCAGACAAGTTTTGCTGAGTTGCCAACTTTCTCAGTCTGGGCTTGAGCTTAAGATCCTCCTGCCTCAGCTTCCAGGAGTGCTGGGGTTACTTGGCCTGCACTACTGAGCCGGCTTCAGTCTTGTCATTAATCCTATGTCTTCCTGCCTTTTGATTAGCCACCACTTCTAAGCCTCTCTTGTTTGTTCCCTGCTTCTTCTGTCCCCCTGGGGACATTCATTGGCTGCTAACTTGTTTTTTGTCAGAGTGGCGATGTGTTTAAAGAACAATCCAGCCTACCTGGGTTCAAATCCAATAAGCCATTGAATCTGAGCTATTTGCCTCTATAAATCCACTTCTGGATGGATAAACTGAGGGTGATGTAACCTATATTCCGACTTGATGTGGGAATTAAATGAGTTTTGTTTCTAAAGTACTTAGAGGTGGGCCTGGGGGTGCAAGCTGGTAATCCCAACACTGTGAAAGGCTGAGGCAGGAGGATCTCAAAAAACTTCAAGCCCAGCCTGGGCAACCTAACAAATTTAGCAAGACTTGTCTCAAAATAAAAAGTAAAAATGGGGGGCAACCCACATTTCTGGGCCCCCTTCTGACTAACAGAGGCTTTACCCTGTTTCCCTTTCTGTAATTTTTCCAGTAAAATGTTCTCTTCATATGTGTGTGTGTGCGCGCGCGCGCGCACACACACACACACACACACACACACACACAAATAAATAAAAACGGACTGCAGATGTCATTCAGTGTGATACCCTGAGCTTGATCTCCAGTACCACCACCACCAAAAAAACCCAAAACCTTAGGCCATAGCTCAATGGTAGAGTATTTAGCGTGCTTAATTCCCTGAGTTGAATCCCCAGCACTGCCAAAGAAATAAAAATAAAATAAGATAAAATTAGAATAACACAGAAGATTAAGGTAATTAACTGCATCAACTGTTTGTTATTATTATTCTAGATTGGCCTCGCCCTTGGTACCCATCCACAGGGATGGATCTTCTTGGGCAGATGATGGCAGTCTTTCCCTCGTAATGTCTTTTGTCAATTTGCTCTCTCGCGCAGATCTGGAGAAGGGGCTCCTGAAAGCCCTGAAGATTTTAGACAATTACTTGACATCCCCTCTCCCAGATGAAGTGGATGAGACCAGTGCCGAAGATGAGGGCATTTCCCAAAGGAAGTTTCTGGATGGCAATGAGCTCACCCTGGCTGACTGCAACCTCTTGCCCAAGCTTCACATAGTACAGGTGGGTGGGCACTGTGGGATGAGAAGATGGCTGCTCCCGTGACTCCCCTGGGGCTTCCCATGACAACAATCCCAAAGGTGGCTTTTTTTCTTAGGATGGTTGCAACCAATGGCAAGCTCTACCCCCAGGGACACCCAGCCCACTCCTCAGCCATTATGGGCTCAAATTATGTTCTATGATATAATCCAATCCATGGTTATGTACAGCCTGAGGATAACTTTTTTTTTTTTTAAGTACTGGAGGTTGAACCCAAAACTGTAACTCTTTTAAAGCTTGAATCATCACTTCCTCTCAAGGAAATGGAAAATTGCTGCCTTTTGTCTGTAGCCTCCAAGCTATGGAGTAGTTTATGAAACACGGGCCCCGCATCAGTCTGCCATGAGACTGAGTACTGGTCATCTGTGTACTAAGCACTGAAAGACAAATCACGTTTGCTTGACTGGTCTTTACTGGAAAAAGCTGTTTCATCTCACAGAAGATAAAATAACCAGGGCTGGGGTAGTAACTCAGTTACTAGAGAAGTAGGCCTGATGAGTGCATGGGCCTCCAGCACGATGTAAGCCAGATGTGGTGGTATGTGCCTGTGATTCCAGCACTGGGGAAGCTGAGGCAGGAGCATTACTATGTGTCTGAGCCCAGCCTGGGCTATGTAAGTGACTTGAGTGGGCTGGAATACAGAGGGAGACCCTGTCTCATAAACCAAACAAAACAGAACAAAGCCCACCCAAAAAATTAGAGCACTGGCCTAGCATGGACAGCATGAACACAACAAACTAAAATTCAAATAAAATAGACACCAAAAGTCATTGTATATATTCAAAGGAAGTTTTTTGTTTGTTTGTTTGTTTTGAGACAGAGTCTTCCTCTGTAGCCCAGTCTGGTCCTGAACTCACTGTGTATGGAGCCCAGGCTGGCCTTGGACTCAGGGCAATCCGCCTGTTTCAGCCTCCTGAGTGTGTGCCACCATGCCCAGCTTTATGTGGTACTAGCCAAGCAAACTCAGGGGCTTGGGCTTGTGCTTGCAAGGCAAGTGCTTTAACCTCTGGACCATTTCTCCAGCTCCTCGTTTTTTTGGTTTTTGGTTATTTTTTTGAGATAGGATCTTGCTCTATAGACCAGGCTGGTCCTGAACTGACTATGTACCCCAGGCTGGCTCTGAATTCATGGCAATCCTCCTGCTTCAGCCTCTGGAGTGCTGGGATTATAGGCGTAAACTATGATGCCCAGTTTATGTGGTGCTGGGGAATAGAACCCAGGACTTTGAGCTTGCTAGGCAAGCTCTTTAACCTCTGAGCTGTGCCCCAGCCCCTCAAGGGTCTATGAATTCTCTTTCTTATTTTTGGAGGCAGGTATTTAGGATCAAACACAGAACCTTTGCACATGGTAAATATGTGTTCTACCACTGAGCTAGGTATCTTTCCTGTATCCCACTTTAAAAAAGAAAAAAAGTTGCACACATGCAATATGGTGGTTGACCCCCCCAAAAAAAAAAAAAAATCTGGCTATTGATGGTCAGCAGCCTGGGCTACAGTGGTTAAATAGCTTACTTAGCAAGCACAAGTCCCTGGGTTCAATTCCCCAGTACCACATAAACTGGGTGTGGTGGCGCATGCCTGTAATCCCAGAAGTTGGGAGGCTGAGGCAGGAGGATTGCAGTGAGTTCAAGACCAGCCTGGGCTACATAGTGAGTTAAGTACCAGCCTGAACTACCAAAATGAGACCCTGCCTCAAAAGAAAGAACGAAAATCAGAGCCAGGTGTGGTGACACCTACCTGTAATCCTAGCACTTTGGGAGATGGAGGCAGGAAGTTTGAACATGGAAGTACAATTTGAGGTATTTAGCAAGACCCTATCTCAAGATTAGAATTAAGCTGATTCTGGCCTGTAATCTCAGCACTTTGGGAAGGTGAGGCAGGAGAATTCCAAGTTCAAGGCCAGCCTGGGTGATTTCTCAACTTAGACACTGTCGCTGAGTCAAAACTAAAATCCATGCTGCGGATATAGGTCAGTGTGAAAACCCTGGGTCAATCCCCAGTACCACATAAATTAATTAATTAATTTTAAAAAGAGCAAGGGTTGTAGTTTAGTACAGGAGCCCTGAGTTCAATTCTCAGAACTGAAAGAAAGAAGAAAAAAAAGTGGCAAGCTGGGTATGGTGGTGCGCATACCTGTAATTCTAGCATTCTGGGAAGATGAGGCAGGAGGATCACGAGTTTGAGCCCAAGGCTGGAGGAGCGTAACAGTGGTTAAAGCTCTTGCCTTGCAAGCTGAAGGCCCTGAGTTCGATTCCTCACTACTACATAAGCTGTGCGTGGTGGTGCACGCCTATAATCCTGGCACTCTGGTGAGGCTGAGGTAGGAGGATTGCCATGAGTACAAGGCCAGCCTGGGCCACATAGTGAGTTCAGGATCAGCCTGGGCTACAGGGTAAAACCCTGTATCAAGGCGGGGGGGGGGGGGGGGGGGGGGGGGGGGGGGGGGGAGTGTGGGCCCAGCTTGGACAACTTAGTGATTTAGCAAGACTCTTGCAAGATAAAAATTGGCCAGAGCTCTAGGTGTGATTCCCAGTATCATCAAAAAAAAAAAGTTGCACTACATGCAGTGTGTTGGTCCGCCCAAAAAATATACTTACTGATGGTCAGGATTTGAATAAATGAAGAGAAGTGAAGAGCTAAGAAAGCTGATTGGGAGACAATTTCAGGTGGAAGATAACCAGGTGGTGGAGTCTTTGGATTGCCTGGAAGAGAAGTCTGATTTTATCTACTAGACCTTGGTAGAAGGGAAAAGGTCAAAACCGAGGCAGCCAGCTTGGCTTCCCTGGGGCTAACAGGTCTCTCTGTTTTCCCCACAGGTAGTTTGTAAGAAGTACCGGGGCTTCACCATCCCTGAGGCGTTCAGGGGAGTGCACCGGTATTTGAGCAATGCTTATGCCCGGGAAGAATTCGTCTCCACCTGTCCAGATGATGAGGAGATTGAGCTGGCCTATGAGCAAGTGGCCAAGGCCCTCAAATAAGGCCCTGTGGGGGCTCCATCCCCTTCCCCAAGTTCCCCACAGAGGCCCTGGGTGGTTTCCTTATATCTATCCAATGGACAAACTCCAAAATCGCCAGAAGGCAGAGAATCCTGGGGTACTGTGCAGGTTGGTGGTTGGGGGAGATAAGGGATAGGGTAAGATTTTTATTTTAGGGTGGGGTGGGTAGGACAATATTTCAGTAATAAAATGCAGAATGAAAATCTAAGTGTTTTTTAGTGCACAAAGAGGGTTTGAAGTGTGGTCGACGGGGAATGAATGAGCGGTGGGTCAGTGATCTTGAGCTTAGGGCCGGAGCCAGGCATCAAGAAGTGGGGTGTTTGTGGTGGGGCTGCCAATTTTTCGTGCCGGTCCACCTTATCGCTGCCCTGCAGTCCATGCCGCGTTTGCAGCCCCACCGCCAGGGCCAGCTAGATCTGGGTGGGCCTGGGCAGCCCTCGCGGGGCGTTGCCGAATGGGGGGCGGGGGTGAAGGGGGGCGCCATCCGGGTGGGTGGGAGAGGCTTAGCTGGGCGGAATGGGCGTGGCCTGGGGAGGTCCCGCCCTGTCCCGCTTAGACAATGCCCCGGAGCCGCCAGACTGTCGAGCCCCCGCCCCATCGTAATACGTGAGCTCTGCAAGCCAGGGGACCCCGTAAAACCCAGATCTTACAATCTCCGTGGCTTGAACCCTAGGACTGCCTTCTCCACCAACTCTGCCCTTTGGGGGTGGGGCCCAGCCGAGATCACAGCGCGGCTGGAGTAGGGGTGGCCACTGGAGGTGAGTCTGGGGCCGGGGTGGCCTCTGGACCCTATCGGGGCTGGAGTTTTGCGGTGCTGGGCCTGTGCCCCCACCGGATGAAAGGTGTGGGAAACCGACATTTGGGGTGTTTGGGAGTGGGGCTGGGCGGGGCGGACCGTGGTAGGAGATGGACAGAGGTGTAGGGTCCTGGAGCCGGGAGAGGCATCCGCGCCCCAGAACCACGCCCCCGGCTTCCCCGCCCCTTAGATTTCCTTTTAGACCTCTCCCAGTCCTCCGGGACTCGGTCTGGTTTCTACTGGGTCGCGATAGGGGCAGCGTGACCCGCTGGGGGTGGAGAGAGGGTGCTTAACTCCTTACAGTCTTACCTTCCTTCCTCGCCCGTCTCCCCCTTTCTCCTTCGGGGGACCAGGGCTTCCGTCCCGCCGGCACTGGCTCACTCATCTAGCTTTTTCCTCGTGTCCCCAAACCCCCTGTGGGTCGCCGACCAGATTTAGAATCCCTCCAACCGCGAGCAGCTGAGGGTTAAGGGGGCGGGGCCGCCGCATTTTTGGGGAGTGAGCGCATCCTAGCGGTTGCCAAGGGGGGCGTTCGGCAGGGACCTCTTGAAGCCCCCGAGCGGGAGCAACAGGTGTTTTTGGAGATTAGGGATCCCAGTCTGGTTCCGTAGGCTCCCCCCAAAGAAGCAGAACAGCGGGGGGGGTGGGGGGGAGTGAAGCGAGGTCGACGGAAGAGCAAGGTCTGGAGGGGGTGGGGCGGAGTGGGAGGGGCGCAGGGATGGCAGGAGGAAGACCCTGGCGCTCCTAACCACCTCCCCTTCTTGACCTTTCTGGGCTCGTCTCTTTCTCTGCTCTCCCCCCTTTCTGTCTCTCAGACAGGTGAAATCAAAAGAGAAAACAGAAATCAGCAGCCGGAAAGGACGTCTGTGTGGATGGGATGGGGACGCCGGGGGAGGGGCTGGGTCGCTGCTCCCACGCCCTGATCCGGGGTGTCCCCGAGAGCCTGGCATCTGGGGAGGGTGCAGGGGCTGGCCTTCCGGCTCTGGACCTGGCCAAGGCTCAAAGGGAACATGGGGTGTTGGGGGGTAAACTAAGGCAGCGACTGGGGCTGCAACTGATAGAGCTGCCTCCTGAGGAATCGCTGCCTCTGGGACCACTGCTTGGTGACACGGCCGTGATCCAAGGAGATACGGCCCTAATCACGCGGCCCTGGAGCCCTGCCCGTAGGCCTGAGGTGAGAGCCAGGACTAGCGTCTTGTGGGGGTAGAGTGGGAGGAACTGGATGTCCGGGTTATTTATTTATTTGGAGAGAGAGAGGGTCTTACTTTTTAGCCCAGGTTGGTCCTTAAGTCACTATGGAGCCCAGACTGGCCTTGGATTCACCGCAATCCTCGTGCCTCAGCCTCCTGAGTGGGATTACAGGCGTGGCACACGCCCGCTTATGTGGCTCTGGGGAATCGAACTCGGGTACATAGCGCTTGAAGCGCTCAGCCATTCCTCCAGCCCCAGTGGCTGGGGTTCGGAGGAAGAACTCTGAGCGCGAGCATCTCAGCCCTGCGCTGTCTTCTTCTGCCCTAAGGTTGATGGAGTCCGCAAAGCCCTCCAGGATTTGGGGCTCCGAATTGTGGAGATGGGGGATGAGAACGCGACGCTGGATGGCACCGACGTTCTCTTCACCGGTGAGGCTGGTGGTGGCAGACACTGCTAGATTTTGCAACAGGGAAGCAGAGTTTGGGAGAATAGGCTGCCTCGGGCCCTTCTTCCCGCTCTCCTTCTCAAACCTCCGCGGCCACCCCTCAGGCCGGGAGTTTTTCGTAGGCCTCTCCAAATGGACCAATCACCGAGGAGCCGAGATCGTGGCGGACACGTTCCGGGTGAGGAGCTGGACCAGCCTTGGGCGGGATCGGGGCTCAGGTGCGACTCGAGCAGCCTGGGGGCCCTCTGCGGAGGAAAGGCCGAGAGCAGCCTGTGTTTGGAGATATCCCTTACCTCTCACCCCTACTCTGTCTCCCTAGGACTTTGCCGTCTCCACGGTACCGGTGTCAGGCCCCTCCCACCTGCGCGGCCTCTGCGGCATGGGGGGACCCCGCACCGTTGTGGCCGGCAGCAGTGATGCTGCCCAGAAAGCTGTCAGGGTGAGGATGGGCGTGGCTGGAAGGGAAAGGGCGTGGTCAACGAACGGGGCCATGGCTCCGGGCTGGAGAGGCTTAGGGAATTAGCTCCATCCCTCTTCCTTACCCAGCTGTGTATCTGTCTGAAAGAAAACAAGGACAGGGAACTGAGAAATTGGGAAGCAGGGGCGACTATCTGCTCTTGCAGTTTCATGAAATTCCTCAAAAGTGGCTCCTAAAATGTGACCTGTGGGATGCATAGGACAGAGAGGTGGGAGCTGGAGAGGGGATGGGACATTTGCAAGGCGTAAGAGGCTGCATTTGAGGAGGAGGTGGATGTGGGCAAAAGTAGCTGAAGTGCTTGAATCTAAAGTGGGTAAAGCACTAAGCAGCCTCTGACAGGCAGCACTGTGCTTGCTGTCGTTATTAATTCTGCAAACACCAGGCAAAGTCGATCTGGAGAAGCTTTGAGCCTGAACACTTTCTCTTTCCTCTCCAGGCAATGGCAGTGCTGACAGATCATCCTTATGCCTCTCTGACCCTCCCAGACGACGCAGCTGCTGACTGTCTCTTTCTGCGTCCTGGATTGCCTGGGGGGCCCCCTTTCCTCCTGCACCGTGGAGGTGGGGACTTGCCCAACAGCCAGGAGGTGAGGGAGGACAAGGGCTCTGTCATGGAGGCTGGGAGTGTGGCTCAGAGGTTAGGGCACTTGCCTACCATGCACAAGGCCTTGGGTTCAATTCTCCAGCACCACATAAGCTGGGTGGGATGGTGCATGCCTATAATGCTAGTACTCAGGACACAGAGGCAGGATTGCTGTGAGTTTGAGGCCAGCCTGGGCTACATAGTAAATTCAGAACTAGTTTAGACTAGAAAGTGAAACCAGGCCTCCAAGAAAAGCTCTCACTACCAGCACCAACCAGAAAAAAAGTCTCAGTCTTTCCTAGTGAGAGGAAGGAGGGGTACTTCTCTAGAAGCCTGGGTGCGGTCACTGTGAGCTGGCTGGAAGGGAATGTGGCCCCAGCTTCCAAGTCTTACTTCCCTCTCCATGTCCTCCTGGCAGGCATTGCAGAAGCTTTCTGATGTCACTCTGGTTCCTGTGTC
Organism: Ctenodactylus gundi; assembly: GCA_004027205.1. Lineage (NCBI taxonomy): Eukaryota > Metazoa > Chordata > Mammalia > Rodentia > Ctenodactylidae > Ctenodactylus > Ctenodactylus gundi. Next base: position 144,529 of record PVKB01003220.1, on the reverse strand, counting down.
CTGCTCAGAACTGGAGAAGGCTGGAGCTGGGCTCAGCTCCCTCTGCCTGGTGCTCAGCACACGACCCCACAGCTGAGGACCTGGCCTCGGGTTCTGGTTGGCCAGGGTTAGAGCCACATAGGGGGTAGTAGAGGAAAAAGAGGGTTAGCTGGAGATGCGAGTAGGGAGGGAGTAGTGGAGAGAGGGCCCCAAGGTAGAGGGAGGGCATCAGGGGGAAAAGGATAGACGCCACTGGGTGAGTCCTCTCTCTCAGAACCAATAAAGTAGAATTGGCCTTTTAGATTGGGCTGTGGCTGATGTCTTACTGGGGCAAAGGGATGGGAGAGGGCTGAAACTTGAGGTTGGGAATAGTGCCAGGAAAGAGGCCTCTTTCATTCAAAAAATAAAAACTTTTATTAGGTGCTTAATGACTCACAGCCCAACCCTGTCATGGGTGTACAACTGGACAAGAGGGAATGTCTAGTGTAGATATTACGTCCAGAGCTGAAAAGGGAGAATGTGGGTGGTTCACTCTCTGGATTTATCTAAATGTCAAGTGATTCAGACACTGGTAGTTATGAGCTCACCTTTATTTGATGGAGGAGAAGAAATCACATTCCCAGGGACATCAGTTTTCACTCATTTACTGAGGCTCAGCAGTGACTTTAAAAGGGCCAGTCTCCTGATATCAGGGAACTCGGTACATGAAAATTTCTTACAAATTAAAATTCAGGTTGGAAGGGAAAATAAAATACAGATTGGGATGGAATAATTGACAGGCTGTTTGTATGAGAAAAAAATAAGACGTTTCCCTACAGCATCAGAGAGGATGTGGGAGTAGGCAGAATGGGTCAGGAACAATTTCTCCAGAAAGGCAACCCTTGAGCTGAATCCTGAGAATAAGTAAGAATTTTCAGCTGTGCCTGGTGGCCATCCTAGTACTCTGGGAGGCTGAAGCAGGAGGATTAGAAGTTTGAGCCCAGTGTGGGCAACTGATGGACTCAGCAAGACCCTGTCACAAAATCAAAAGTAAAAAAAAAAAAAGAGCTGGGGATGTAGCTCGGTGGGAAGGCCCTGGGCTTGATCCCCAGTGCCACTAAAAAAAGAGAAAAAAAATTTCTTCATGCTGCACATTGTATGCAGGTGGAGTAAGAGAGATAAGCCTGGACAGCAGATAGGTGCTACAGTACATTGAACCAAGAGCGAAGGTCCAAGGTCCCCAAGCTGAAGGATAAGTAGACTAAGCCTGCAGTTCCGAAATAAGGGCTGTCAGGAGAAGGTTAATTCTTGATGGTGGGGGAGGATCTCTGTACTTTAGAGAGCAAGAGGATGACCTGGAGCTATGGGTGGCCCAGGAGGGATACAAGTTAGGGTGGTAGCACTGGACGCAGAGAAGAGTATAGATTTAAGAGTGATGTTGAGGCAGAAAGACAAGACTTCATTGTGGGGGGCTCCTTGTAGGGGTGTGAGAGAGGAAGAGGATCGGCATGGCTTCCAGTTTCTGGCTTGGGCAACTGGGCTAGGCAGGAGAGAATGCTGAGGACAGTTCAGTGAGTGGCTTGGGAGGCGACAATGAGTGGGGTTTGACATGCTGGGTGCAAATACAGGGGAGCAGCCAGCTAGACTTAAGAGCTGGGCTGGAGTTCTAAGGGTTCACAGAGGTGGGGCTGAAGACTGGCTGTGACAGGAGCCTTGTGGAAGAATGAAAAAAGGAATAAGGAAAGGAACAAACCTAGAATGGGGGGAAAGACTCTAGGTATAGAGCAAAAGGAAGAGGAGTCCAGGAGGAAGACACCAGCAGCAAAGTGAAAGAGCTTAAATAGGAGCTGATCAAAAGCCAAGCCAGAGGAATGTTAAACAATGTCTGCTGGGGGAACGCCACGGGAACCCCTTCCCAGGTAGCAGAAACCTTTACTCCTCTGTCCTTTGTTTCTAAATAAAGATTGATTCTACACCTTGAAAAAAACAGTCCACTGGGTACCCTTGGCAACCTTGAAGAGAGCAGGAAAGCAACTTCGGCAGAAGAACAGTGAGGAGGAGAAAATGAGACAGACAGGTAAATAACCCGGATTTGGAAAGCTTGATTCCGGCCTGCTGACACACCCTTGCAACCTTCCGGGAGGCTGAAGTGGAGGATTGCAAATTTGAGCCCAGCCTGGGTAACTCAGTAACTTGGCAAGACCAGTCAAAATAAAAAGGGGCAGGGAACGTGGCTCGGTGTGAAGGCCCCAGGACCAAACCACAGTACTGCTAAAAAAAAAAAAAGAAAAAAAAAAGAAAAAAAGAAAATGAAGGAAGAGAGGACAACAAGCATGCAGGATTTAACTGATTTTTTTTTTTTTTTTTTTTTTTGAGACAGGGTCTTGCTTTACAGCCCCTGCTGGTCCTGAACTCACTATGGAGCCCAGGCTGGCCTAAAACTCATGGCAGTCCTGCCTCAGCTTCCCGAGTATTGGGATTACAGGCATGTGCCACCATGCCTGGCTTTATGTGGTGCTGGGGAATCAAACTTGGGTACATAGCGCTTGCTAGGTTAAGTGCTTTAACTGTTGAGCCAGGTGGCACAGGCCTGTAATCCCAGCACTCTGGAAGGGTGAGGTAGTAGGCCCCCAAGTTTGAACCCAGCACGGGCAACTTGTTGAGACTCTCAAAATCAAAAACCAAAATGGGCAGGGAATGGAGCTCAGTGGGAAAGCCCTGGGTTCTATCTCCAGTTTGAAAAAAAACAAAAATGAAGATTATCAAATCACGAAGGCATGCTGGAAGTTGTGGGAGGCGTGAGAATAACAGGAAGTCAGTGGGGGAGAGACAGCCTGGAAACGGGGTCTCCTAGGCTGCCAGACATGCTTATTGTATCAAGTGGGGCCTTCCTCTTCTAGGTAGGGGAAGGGTGGTTCAGAGAGCTGGGAGCCCCCATCCCCTTAGGAGGGGTGGAGTTAGGGCTTCCCTTCAAACTACAACCGCATAGATGGTGGGGTCCTCAGCAGAGCTCACTGTGGACAGCCGGCGGGGTCTCGGAAGGGCCATGTAGTCCAGATCTGCGTAGAGCAGGTTCTGAGGAAGCAGGTGAGGAATGCAGGATGGTCTCAGTGGTTTGACTCTCTCTCTCTCTCTCTCTTTTTTTTTTTTTGTTTTGAGACAGGGTCTCACTCTGTAGGCCAGGCTGCTTCTGAGTTCACTATATAGCCCAGGCTGTCCTCGAACTCCCAGTGCCTCAGCCTCCTGAATACTGGGATTATAGGCATGCACTACCATGCCCAGTTTATGTGGTGCTAGGGAATGGAACTCAGGACCTTGATCTTACAAGGCAAGCGCTTTAACTGCTGTGCCACTCCTCCAGCCCCAACTCTCTTTTTTTCCGCCCCCCTTACATTTATTTATTATTTATTTATTTTTGAGACAGGGTCTCGCTCTGTAGCCCAGTCTTGTCTTGAACTCACTACCTAATCCAGGCTGCCCTTGGACTCATGGCAATTCTCTTGAGTGCTGGGATTACAGGCGTGCACCTACAGGCCTGGCTTTATGTGGTGCTGGGGAATCGAACTCAGGGCCTTGCGCTTAACCATTTCGCCATTCCTCCAGCCCCCAACTCTTGTTTCTTGATCCACATTCCTCAGAGTTTCTGTTTAGCCCACTTCCCATCCCCAATCCCTTACCAACTCCAGGTCCAGGTCTCCCGAGATCTTGGGCTGCTCCTCTGCGGGCCTCGGGGAGGCTGCACTCCCAAGTGGAGCTAGGTGGGGGGGGACAGAGCTGAGGGACAGAGAGGAGGTGACCAACTTGTCTGCTCCCAGGAAGGGCTCACACTCAGGAACTGAGGGGTGGGGAAGGTGAGGCAGGAGAAGGAGCACCGGGTAGGATCCGTCTTACCAAATGTGGGGAGTGGTGGAAGCGGGGGCGGGGGCGAGCGCCTGGAAGAGAGCACACGACGCTTTTGAGTCACCAGGCTCGCCGCGCTGGCTCTCCTCAGCCACGGGCGGCGCCCACGACAACCCTGCAACTCGCAGGCTGCTACCCACACGGACGGACAACTTAGGTTCCTCCCCCATGTTAAGTCCTGCCCTCGCTCATTCCTTGGGTCAGGGCGCCACGCCACAGCCCGTGACTTCACTTCCAAGCGCGGACTTCTTGCCTTCTGCAAACCACGCCCTTGCGTCGAGATCCCGCCCCTCCCGGCCTGGCCACGCCCGTCACAAGGCCCCGCCCCTCGTGCTCACCGGCGCGACCACCAGACCACGCCCAACGCTCCAAGTCCCAGAACCAGTCCTATGCCCAGCAGCGGCATCAGGACCTGGGCATACGCAGGACCTGGGGGAGGGATGCCAGGTCAGGGGTACGAAGACCCGGCTAGCTCTCCCTCCTGGCAAGGTCCCCCCTCTCTCTCCTGGGGTGTGGACTGCTGCTTTTTTCTTTCTTTTCTCTCTCTCTCTCTCTCTCTCTCTCTCTCTCTCTCTCTCTCTTTCTTTCTTTCTTTCTTTCTTATTTTCTTTCTTTCTTATTTTTTTTGAGACAGTCTCGCTCTGTAGCCCAGGCTGGTCCTGAATTCACTGGTGTAACCCAGGCTGGTATTGGACTCAGGACAATCCGCCTGGCACAGCCTCCTGAGTGCTGGGATGATAGGTGTGCCCCACCACACCCGCACAAGCTTTATGTGTTCCTGGGGAATCGAACTCAAGGCTTTACGTTTGCAGTCTCTTTAACCATTGTGCCATTCTCCAGCCCCCTTTTCTTTTTAAAAAAATTTTAATTGAGATGTGGTCTCACCCTGTGATCCAAACTGGTACTAAATTCTCTATGTTTCTCAGGCTAGCCTCGAACTCACCGCAATCCTCCTGTCTCAGCCTCCGAGGTCTGGGATAACAGGAGTGAGCCCCCACGCCCTGCTTGTGTGCCCACCTTAAGTCCCCCTGTGTGCGCAGGCCCCGATTTACCGTGGGCAGGCCTCAGGGACTTGCAATCGGATGAGTCCCCCAGCACGTGAAGTAGTGTGCGGCTCTCTTTCTCCTGGCCCTTGCAGATAAAGGTGCCAGAGTCGCCGGCGCTCAAGAGCAGTTCCAGCCGGTGGATGTCAGTGCCCAAGGAGTGCAGACGACCAGCAAAGGGCAGGGAGGGAGGCACCGTGGGGACCCCTCTCGATGAGGCCCACAGGATTGGGCGGCGTCCTTTGGACAGGCCGTGACAGGCTGGGAAGCTAGGTGCCCACACCCAGCGGATAGGCTGGGAGACCCCCACGCAGGAGAGAGTCACCCGGTCCCCAGGGTGGCCATCCAGAGAAGCTAGGGGAGGCCGGGGCGGTGCTGAGGGCAAACCCACAAGGTGAGAAAAGAGAAGATACCCCACCGCACCCCACTCCTCCACTCTGCTCGCCCGCCATGCTGGGACTCCCCCACACCTCAAGCCTAAGCGCTCCTTGCCCAGCCTCAGTCTTTTCCCATCACCCCACCCCACACTCCCATCTCTTACCCTTGGGATCCCCGTGGGCACCCCAAAGCAGCAGAGGCAGCAGCCGCAGAACCAGGGCCATGGCTGGGATGTGGTCACCTCTGCCAGTGAATCAGCAGAGGAGACCGGAGGGAAGCCGGGGCCAGAAGGGGTGTTGCTACGGGCTTGGGGGCTCCGATAAGAAGTGCGGAGGCCCTCCAGCTACTTAACCCCTTTGAGAATTATTGCAGGCAAATTCACCACCTTCTTGATATCCAGGTATTTTCTCTGCCAGATAAGTCTAAATAAGTGCTCCCTTAAAATTTACTCCAGAGCCTTTTGCACAAGATTGTATTGTGTTTGTACTGGGAATCGAACTTAGGGGTCCTGAGCTAGCTCCTGAACCTTTTTTTTTTTTTTTTTTTTTTTTAATCTCTCAGGCCAGGCTCCAACTTTCAATCCTCCTGCATCAGCCTACAGAGTTCTGGGATCCAGGTGTGCATCACCCCACACTAGCTGCACAAGTATTGCCTAACTTCTCCAGTTAGGGAGGGAACATCATGAACTCTGGAGTTTAGCTAGCTGAGTTCAAATCCAGATTTTGTCATCTAGGATGAGGCCAAGTTGCTTACCTCAGCTTTGGCTTATCTTTAATGGAGATAAAAGCACCTACTTTGCAGGGCCTTGGGAAAGCTAAAAATAATACACACGAAGTGCCTAAAACAATGACTGTCAGAGAGGAATGCTAAGCACTTGCCATTGTGATTATTACTTATAAGCTTATGTTAGCTTCTGCCTCACCTCTCCACGCCCATGCTGTCCCTCCCACCAGCAGCGCCCCACCCAGGAGGACTCAGATGAGGTCTGGGGGATATGAAGGGGGCCCAGACAACACTCCCAAGAGCAGGTGGGTAGAAGCGGCCTTTTAGGGTGCCCAGTCCCATCCCTACTCCCCTCCACTACTATGACGTCAGCAAAACTCTCCATGACATCGTAGTCCCTTCATCCTGTGGCTGAGCAGGAGTTGGGAAGACAGAGCGAAGCGAGATGAATTCTACCATTTCTATCCTCAATTTTTGCATGTGTGACTCTGCTAGTGGCCCTGCCCACCCTAAGGACTCAAATTTTGGGCCACCTGTCATAGTCCAATTCTTAGAAACCAGCAGAAGCCACCACAATGGCCATTATCAGTTGCAGAGTCTATTCAGGCAGGGAGGGATGCTGGCCCTCCTCCAGTCCCTGTCCCTCTCTCCCATACTCACTCCCTAGGCAGGCTGGATCCGCCCCTCCCTACACCTGCTCTTCTCGGGTCAGCTGTGTGCAAATAGCGAGGGAGGTGCCCTTAGAGGCAGAGAAGGGAGGGGCTTTGGGGATTATAAATTCCAAAAAGGCCGCTCAACTCCCACAGCCAGAACCCTGAAAATCTCCTTCAGCTGCTGTGGCCCCTACTATTCTCAGGACCCTCACTCACCATGAAAGGCCTTCTACTCCTCACTCTGTGTCTTCTGATCTGCTGGGTCTCAGGTGAGTACCAGGGTCCCAGGACCTGGTTCACCACTTAGGACATTGACTCCCACCACCTGCACTATCTACTTCCCTACCCTACCCACTATTTAGAATTTCAAACACCCCTAACTCCACCCTGCTCAATTGTCCTGTGCCTCCAAGGACTGGAATCCTCTGTGACAGGCTCCTGGTTCTATTTCTCATGGACCCAGATCTCTACCATCATATCTCTCCCTACTCCCCAAGAAAGACTCATTCTTCTCACCTGCCTGGGCTCCAAATCTCTTATTCTGCCCCCCCCCCCCCAAGGTGCACCCTTTTTGGAAACTCTGACATCTGGTTCCCCAGCCAGCCTCATTCCAAGGATCCAGCCCTCTTCTCTCATCTCCGGTACTCAACTCTCAGATCTAGACACCCAGACCCAGTGTCCCTTCTCTCTCTCTCTCTCTCTCTCTCTCTCTCTCTCTCTCCTCTCTCTCTTTGTTGGTACTGAGAATGGACCCCAGGGCCTTCATACTGAGGTACAGGTACATCCCCAGCCCATTATTTTTTTTTTTTTTTGAGATGGGGTCTCATTAAGTTACTAAATTACCCGGGCTGAGCTTGAATTTGGGATCCTCTTGCTGAGATTACAGACCTGAGTTCCCATGCCTGGCCCAGCAACTCTTCCCAATTTGCCTCTGGGCTGCACCCCCTCATCTCCACCAGGGATGCAAGCTTTTGGAGTAGTTTCGGTGACCTCTTAGACATCCCAGGGAAACCAGAAAGTTTCTCAAGTTTTCAGGGGAGGGGAAGTCAGAGGCACTAACCCCTGAAATGAGGTGAGTCTCACTGAGGCATACATACACACCAAGTCCCTCCACCCTTGGGCTGACCCTTCCTTCGCCGGACCTTGCACGCCCAAACCTTGAATTGGCCGAAGCAGGATCCCTGGGAGTGCCACCTGGGGGTGCCATGCTGATCAGGTGCTGAGACAGAAGCGGATGATCTGTCTCTCCCAGGAAGTAACCCTTCAGCCTGAGAGCTGTAGTAGATAGAGAGTTCCATTCAGGACAGGCCCCTCTTCCTACACTCTCGGCAGCCCAGCGAGGTAAAGAGTAAATTACTAAAGATGGCCACTGGCGGCTTGCATGCAGCCTCAACTGCCAAGCTGTAGCTGCAAGCATTGCAAGGCTGTGATTTTTATTTTCCGTGTTTCTTCCGACTTCACGTTTCCAACCTCTCCTCCGCCTTCCCCTTTTCTCTTCCCGGTGGTTTTTCCCTAGCTCTGTGTCTTTGTGTTGTTGTTGGTAGCTGTGTCCTCTTGACTCATCCCAAATGGGTGCTGTGGAGCAAGATGCTGAGGGTGTGGGCCTTTCACAAAGAACAACTCCACCCTCAACTGCCACCCACTTTCCACTTTGACAGTATCGCTCACCTGCTCTGTCCGTAGGGACCAAGTAGGTGGAAGGGCCTACCTTTTTTTTTTGTTATAGTTCTGGAGACTGAGCCCAAGGTCTTCAAGCTAAGCTGCATCCCCAGCCTATATATATATATTTTTTTTTTTTTTTTGATTTTTGATTTTTAGACAGGGTCTCGCTGAGTTGCTAAGTTGCCCAAGCTGGGCTTGAACTTGGGATCCTTCTGCCTCCATCTCCCAAAGTGCCTGTACCAAGGACCCACTTACTGAGGTCTTCTCCACCCTTCCCCCCCCTCAGCTCAGCTTCCCTCCCCCCAGGGGGTTCAGACATCCCATCACCTCAGACTGACTTGTGTCTCCCCAGCTGACATTCGCTGTCACTCCTGCTACAAGGTCCCAGTGCTGGGTTGTGTGGACCGACAGTCTTGCCGCCTGGAACCAGGACAACAATGCCTGACAACAAACGTGTATCTTGGTAACAACTCCTTCTATAGATGGGGGACGGGACAGGTCTGGGATGGAGGCCCAACTGGGGCTGAGACTGAGATGAAATCAAGAGCTACAGCAGGGGTCATACTTGGTCAAAGATGACCATATGACTGACATCCACGGGCCTGTGTCTTTTTTTTTTTTTTTTTTTTTGGAGACAGAGTCTCGCTCCATAGCCCAGGCTGGTCCTGAACTTACTGTGTAGCCCGGGCCAGGTTTGGATTCACAGAAATCCTCCTGCCTCAGCTTCTTGAATGCTGGGATTACAGGTGTGTGCCATCACACCCAGTTTATGTGGTGCTGGGGAATCAAAACCAGGATCTTGTGCTTCAAGCACTTTGACCACTGTGCTATTCCTCCAGCTCCCTGGCCTCTTTTTTCAGAGGCATTGTTTCTTTCTTATTTTTGGTGGTGGTGGTGGTGGTGGGGTGCTTGTTTTTTGGTTGGTTTTATAAGGCAGAGCTTCACTGTGTAGCTTGGCCATGAACTGGGAATCCTCCAGCCTCAGCCTCCCAAGGACTAGGTTTATAGGTGTGAGTCACTACACCCAGCTCATAGAGATACTGTGTGAATGCTCAGGATAGCCCCATGGTAGGAGTGTTAGTGTGATAACCGAGCAAACAACCTCAAAAAGAGTCTACAGGGCTAGGAATATAACTCAGTGGAGGGAGGAAGGAGAGAGAGAGAGAGAGAGAGAGAGAGAGAGAGAGAGAGAGAGAGAGAGAGAACTGTTACTGGCTCAAGACCTGCTGACCAGCAGATTCTAGAACCAGGATCAGGGTTTGGGCTACAGACATGCAGGAGGAAGATTAGATTGAAAAAAAAAAAAGAAAAGAAAGGATGAAAGAAGGGAGGGGAGGCAAGGCTGGGCAGAACTGGGGAGGAAGGAAATGTGGGTGGGTAGATGGGGCAGATGGTGGACACAATCTCCAGATGCCCTTCCCAGCTCACCTTGCTGCCTACTCCCACCCCTAGGGAAGATGTGGGTTTTTTCTACCCTGCGCTGTGGCACCCCAGAAGAGCCCTGCCGGGAGGCTTTCAACCAAACCAACCACAAGCTGGGCCTCAACTACAATACCACTTGCTGTAACAAGGACAACTGCAACAGCCCCGCGCCCAGGCCCACTCCTGCCCTGGCCCTGGTCTTCTTCACCTCCTTGGCTGGCCTTGGCCTCTGGCTGCTGCACTGAGACTCTCCCCACAGCTGCCCCACTGTCTGCGTGCCTCAGCCTTCTTCCTGAGGGCTTCTCTTTCTTGGGCACTGGGGGAGCCTTTCCCCAGGCCTTTCCCATTCCTTTAATAAGACGGGGTATAGAGTGGCCTTCGTCTGTTTTTCCCTAAGTCCTTTCCCATTTCCCCTTTGGCAATGCTAGATTCCCTACTGGCCTCCAAAGGGCTCCCCATGTTGTCTTCTGCCATCTCCTGTGCCCTCACTGGGAACAGAATGGGATCTGGCTCTGGACTGGGGCTTCCATCCTGTCCCCAAGGACATCCTGTCTCCCAGGAAGGACCTGATGCCCTCGTTGCATGGGGCTGACTCCCAAACCAACTACTCACTTCTTTTCATTTTTAGTAATAAATGTGTGTGTCTAGTAAATTGTGCAGTTATTATCAGAAGACCTACTCCTTCACTGGAAGTCGTCCTCTTTGTTCCACCGTCTTTATCTTCTTCACACATCCTCAGGGGAGTTTCTTTGGGAGGCCCAGTTGGCAAAGGGAGAAACAGGTTTTTCAGGGCCCCGTCAGTCCCTTTAAGTGTCTGGGGGTGGCACACAGGTCCCAGTGTTTGGAGAAACAACCCTTATCCTAAATTGAGGCCACACCCATGGTGTACTGCCAAGGAGGTGCAGCCTGGCCTAAAGGCTCAGCAGAAGGGCTGAGAGCACGGGGATGAGTCCTGGGGCTGGGGTTCTCACCCTAGAGTCCTCACCTGGCCTGGTTACTAACTGGGGTATCCAGGCAGCTGTCCTATCCCATGGCTGTCATTTCCTTTCTCGATTACCAACAATCCTATCAGGGTTATTGAGGGAAAAGTGCTAAGGCTGCCAGACTCATGGGATCCTAGTGACCCCCACTCACCCCACGGCCTGATCCTCATCACTAAGCAAGATGCTGCCTAGCAACGGGCTCCTGGAGTCAGTAAGGGCACGTTCTTCATTGTCTTGAGGGGTCATGTTGGCAAAGGAGTGCACCATGGTGACTAAGTCCATTGATGGACTGGGAACCCCCAAGCTGGAAGCTAATGCCCCATGTTACCTCTTTACCACAAGACCAATGGAATTTTCCAGTCAGCTGTAGAAGGAACCACAGATTTTTTTTAATGACTCACAGAGCAGTGTTTATCTTTTCACCTTGGAGGCTCAGCGCTCCCTCACTCCCTTACTTCCTTCCCTACCCAGCTCCCCCTACCCGATCCACAGTCCTGGCAAGAGCCAGGCCAAGATGGTGGTGGTGGCTGCAGCCAAGACGCCCAGGGGGCCCGCGGTGTTGCCCACGGCACTGTTGCACAGGTCTCCGAGGCAGCAGCTCTTGTGGGCTGCATACGTCCCGTCTCCCGCTGACTCCTGAGTGCAGCGATGCGTGGACACACAGGCTGCATGGGGATGACTCAAGGTCACTAGGGTTGAGAGAAAGAGTCAGACTTGGGTGTGGAAATCAGGACTTTCTGGGGCAAAGCGAATATGATTTCGAGGAGCACAAAGGGACTCTCTGTCACCCCTCTGACATGCATGCAGCCGCTCACGTTAGTACACTGATGTTGTCAACTGCTGCAGGGATGGAATTAGGACAGAGCCTAACTTCCAGGATGTCCTGCCTAAAACCCCCAGCACACCCCCTCCCAGGGGAAACAGCAGATAAATCCAAACCAAGGGGCAGCCTATAACCTATTTTAAAAGTAAATTTAAAAAGTTTGTTTATATTGAGCAACACCCCCCCCCCCCAA
>PVKB01003220.1:0-132691 GCA_004027205.1 Ctenodactylus gundi | reverse complement strand
TGTTTGTTTACTTTTGAGACAGAGTCTTGCTGTGTAGTCCAGGTTGGTCCTCAATTCACTATGTAACCCAGGCTGACATCGAACTCGTAGCAATCCTTCTGCCTCAGCCTTTTGAGCGCTGGGATCACAAGCATGCACCACCATGTTCACTTTATGTGGTGCTGGGAATCAAACCTAGAGCCTTAGGCTTCCTAGGAAAGTGCTATCAACAACTGATCTATGCCTCTTGCCCCAAAACCTTAAAAAAAAAAAAAGAACTGTCAAGGAAGCCAGATGTGGTGGTGGATGCCTGTAATCCCAGCACTAGGGAGGCTAAGGCAGAAGGATTGCCCTGAGTTTGAGGTCCACCTGGGCTCCATAGTGAGTTCAGGACCAGCGTGGACTACAGAGCAAGAGTCTGCCTCAAAAAGGTGGGGGGGTGGGGAGTGGCTGGAGGAATGGCTCAGCAGTTAAAGCACTTGCCTAACTTGCTATGTACCCGAGTTCAATTCCCCAGCACCACATAAATGAGGCATGGTGATGCATGCCTGTAATCCCAGCCCTCAGGAGGCTGAGGCAGGAGGATTGCCGTGAGACCAAGGCCAACCTGGGCTCCATAATGAGTTTACGATCAGCCTGGGCTTCAAAGTAAAACCTTGTCTCAATAAATAAAAGTAAAGAAAAGAAAAAAAGAAAGCATTGGGGATATAGCTCAGTGCGAAGGCCCTGGGTTCAATCCCCAGTACTGAAAAAAGAAAGTATTAAGGTCATGAAAGACAAAAAAAGACTGAGAACCTGCCCAGATTAGAGGCAGGTAAGAGGACACAAAAACCAAATGCGGTGTAGGATCCTGGCTTGATCTCGGGTCAGAAAAAGAGGTGAATGAGGCAACGGGCTCCGTCAAACACAACCTAGATTTGCTGGTAACACTGCATCTGCGCTATCTTCTGATTTTGGTAATTGTACTCCAGTCGTGTGAGATGTTAGCATTATGGATAAATTATATATGGGACTCTTTGCACTGTTTTTATAATTTTTCTGTCAATCCAAAATGATCTCCAAATAAAAAATTAAAACGTATCCACACACATACACCCTCGGGTCCTTAGCCAATGCCTGAAAGTGGAAGTTTGGTTCAACACTTTAGCCTGAAGGGACAGAGCTTTGCTTTTGTGAATGAGTGCGCCAGTGAGGTTCTTTAGAGAATATGAGAGGGACGTGGGACCCACAGATTCGGGCTGCTCTGGGGCTCAGTGCCAGCAGCCAGGAGGTACACGGGCTGCTCTGTGCTGACAGTGGCACCATCTGCCCAGGGCTAGACAATTCTGAAGAGGGAACTAGAGGCAGGGAAGGGCTGAGAAGAAGAGCAAGAAACTCACGGTTCGCAGACAGCTTGATCTGTCCCAGGCCCGGCTGGGGTTTGCAGCGGTCGGCCTCACCACAAGAGGTCAAGGGCTCTTTGCAGGGGTTGCTGGGGCCTCCCTCGCAGTCAGGGCACTGTATGCTGTTTCCTGGCAGGAGAGAAGAGGCACTAGAGCCGGGTCCTCGGGCGACCACTGGCAAAGGAGGACCGCCCCGCGTGAGAGGACAGTCAGCCTCCTCCTTACCCAAGGCAGCCCCCAGCAGGGTGCAGAGCAGGATGCTAACAAGTCCAGGGCTCATGGTGTCTGCTTGTGTCCCAGCGCCTCTCCCTCCCGCCCACCCCCCTTGCAGCCCGGCTTGGCCAGCCTTATATTCCCCTCATCTGGGCTTTATGGGGCCATAAACAAGGAGGAAAGAGTCTCCCCCAGCAGGCACAGAGGCCCCGATGGGGATGGGGTGGGGCCCGGTGGAGGCACGCAGCATCTCCTGGAATCTGAATTCCTCTGTCCCACCCCCCCAGGAGTTCTAAAACTGTGGCTGGACAGCATAAGTCAGTACTGACGACTGTTTCAAAGGGCCCTCAAGGGGATTCTTTTCCAAGTTTTTATCTGTTAGGTTGGATTTTCTTTATTTACTTCAGCCAATGCAATATACCCCTCCCTACAACGGAAATGGATATGAAAACCCAGCCATCTTCTACTAAATCTGAAATGAAAGAGATTTACAAAAATGGAAACGAATGCCATTTATTTTTTCTGGTACTGGGGATTAAACTGAGCTAGTATACCCAGGCTTTTTTTTTTTTTTTTTTTTTTTTTGAGACAGGGTCTTACTCTGCAGCCCAGGCTGGTCCTGAACGCACTATGGAGCCCAGGTTGGCCTTGAACTCATGTCGATCCTCCTGCCCCAGTTTCCCAAGTGGTGGGATTACAGGCGTGCACCACTATGCCCAGCTTCATGTGGTGCTGGGGAACCAAACTCAAGGGGCATGCGCTTTAACCACTGTACCGTTTCTCCAGTCCTCCAAGCTTATTTTTTATATTCCATTTTGAGACCGGTTCTCACTAAGTTGCTAAATTGCATAGGCTGGGTTCAAATTTGCTCCTGCCTCAACTTCCCAGAGTGCTGGGATTATAGGCTACCATCACCAGGCCTGGCTTCAATACCTACTTTAATACCTACTCTATCTTAATTTCTAATAGTGTAAATATTGATATAATCCACATGAAAAAGCCTGTTTGGTGTCTTCAATAATTTTTAAGTGCAAAGAGAGCTGGATTTGGTGGTACATGCCTGTAATCCTAGCTAATCTGGAAGCTAAATCAGAAAGATTACAAATTTGGAGTAAGCCTGGGCAGTTAATTATACAATAGACTCTGTCTCAAAATAAAAATTTTGTTTTGTTTTGTTTTTGTGTTTGAGACAGGGTCTTGCTCTGTAGCCCAGGCTGGTTTTGAACTCACTAGGGAGCCCAGGCTAATCTCAAACTCGTGGCAATCCTCCTGTCTCAGCCTCCAGAGTGCTGGTATTATAGTCATGCACCACCATGCCCAGCTTTCAAATTAAAATTTTAAGAGTTGGAGGAATAGGGCTGGAGGAATAGCTCAGCTGCTAAAGCACTTGCCATCCTCTGTGTTCTGTTCGATTCCCCAGAACCACACAAATTGGGTGTGGTGGCTCATGCCTATAACCCCAGCACTCAGAAGGCTGAGGCAGGATTGCCATGAATGAGTTTGAGGTCAGCCTGGGCTACAGAGTGAGTTCAGGACCAGCCTGGACTACAGAACAAGACTCTGTGTCAAAAAATAAAATATAGCAAAAATTTAACAGGGCTGTGGTCAAGCACTCTAGCCTGTGCAAGGCCCTGGGTTCAATCTTCAGTACTAGAAAAAAGAAAAATATTTTTACAGTACCAGGGATTGAGCTCCGGGATCTTTACAGGAAGCTACGTTCTCAGCCCACTTTTTAGTTTTGATTTTGAGACAGGTTCTCACTGTCATTAAATTGCCTCAGGCTGGACTCGAACTTTCCATCCTCCTGTCTCAGCCTTCCAAGGATCCCAGGCCCGGCCTGAGGGCCAGACAGGTGCTTCTTTTTCATGTGTGTTTCTGAAAAACAGAGCCCAGGCCTCAGGAATGCCAGTGCTCTACCATTGACCTACACTCCAGCCCTGTTCCTAGTCTAGTAAACCCCAGTCTTCCAGACTCTGCCTCCCTCTGCCCTCCCTAAATTCTATCCTCTGCTTCCATGCTAGTCTCCAGTTCCTCCCCACAGGAAGCACATCTACCTGTCCTGTGTGTGTGTGTGTGTGGGGGGGTGGTACATGATAAACTCTCTCCTCCAAGGTAGTGAAGCTAGAGGAAAATTATGGGGTAGGAATGTTGAGGCTTTGGGGGATCAAAGGGATATGAAGCCAGGTGGGGGCGGCCCCTACATAGCTGGGCTCTGTGGGTGGAGGTGTGGGGGTGACTGGGCGGGTGTTGTTGGTTCTACTCTAGGATCTAGGCCATGGTTGTTTGGGAATTTGTTTAGGAGTGAGAGACCTTGGGAGGCCTACAGCTGTGGGGGGGGGGGGGGGGGGGGGGGGGGGGGAGAGGGAAGGCAGAGAAAACAGAACAGAGAGAGCCAAGAACAGCTTGAGACAAGAGAGGGAGGGAGGTGACAGACAGCTCTGGCTACGGAGGGTGCTGGGTTACAGAGAAACACCCGCAGAACAGCAGACCCTCCAGGCCAGGGCAGGAGCTGAGAGACAGAGAGGAGGGAGGTAGCAGCAGAGGGCCAACCCTCCCGTGCCAAGCTGCTGAATGGATTCTGTCACTGTTCCACCCCCGGCTTCACTTCCTAGGTGTGTCCGTGGCTGTTTCTCCTGCTGGGCTCAGATCCTCCATATCAGGGTGCAGATCACATTCTCCCAGGCTTGAGCCCCATCCTACCATGGGCACCTCGGGCGCCATCCTCTGTGTCCTGTTCCTCTCTGGGGCACTGGGTAAGGGTGGGCTGGGGAATTCTGAGGGACAAGGTGAGGAGGATCTGAGGGCTGGAAGGGAGAGGGAGCAGGCAGAGGCCAAGAAGAAAGCTGGGTGACTTTGGGGAGACCCCTCCTTGCCAGTGGGACAGCCTCAGGGCAGCCTGGCCAGTGGAAACCTACAAGTTTCCTTTCTCTGAGAACCCCTGTCTCTTCTGGCTGCATTTTGGCCACCCTGGGTCTCCATGCTGGGCCCCTCATGGATGACAATTTCTGTCTTCTCTGCCTCTGACGCCATCTACCCCCTCACTCCCCTCCTCCTCCATCCCTGCACCCTCCTGGCTCTTCCCGTGGCTGTTCCCGCTTGTCTCAGATTCTCTTGGCTCCCGTTCACGGCTGTCTCTTTCAATCTCCGCATCCCTCTCGGCTCTCTTTCTTCCCCTCCTTTCTATGCCCGTGTTTCTCCTTCTGCCGCCTCCCTTGCATGGCTTCCCCGTCTCTGAGTGGCACCGCTCTGGGTACCCCTGTGGATCTAAGCTGCTCCCCTCTGCTCACTCCACAGGTACCACCACTCCCCCTGCCAGGGGCCGGCTCCGCTGCTACACCTGCAGCTTTGCCAAGCCCTGCTACCCTGTTCCCGTGGAGTGTCAGGACGACGAGGCCTGTGGCACCAGTGTGGGCACCTCAGGTAGGACTCGGGTCCAGGTGCCTCCCTGTCTGCCTCCTTCCGCCTTGCCCACTGCCTCTACTCTCCTCCTTTGTCCTCAGACCAGAATGAGGTGATCGAGCGGAAAGGCTGCCTCCCAAGGACCCAGTGCCCTCTGTCAGGCCAGGCCACCTACTGGTCACGCTCCTACACCCTGAGGCACCACTGCTGTGAGCAGGACCTGTGCAACTCAGCCACCACCACCCAGCGGCTCTCCAGTCCCCTCCTCGCCGCTCTGATCCTCCTTGTGGCCAGATTCCTCCTCTTATAACCTCCCTGCGGAGCCGCAGCCCTCAACCAGGGCTCTGGCACCGTCACTGCGGCCCTTGAGACATGGCACAGGGGCTTTGGAGGCCGGTTCGATGACCTGATTGTATATACAGACCTCAGACCCCTGGACCCACGCCCCTACAGAGCCCTCCCAGGACCTGGTTCAGGAAGGAGGGGGCTTGGGGAACTAGAAAAAAAATTTAATAAAAGGGTTACCCAGGAGCCTGGTGTTGCTGCAGTGTGGCAGGGTGTGTGTGTGTGTGTGTGTGTGTGTGTGTGTGTGTGTGTGTTTGTGTGCACGCCTGCGTCCACAGGTGCGCTCTCAGAATTAAACTACAGCTGCGTAGTGGCGGGGCGGCAGCGCTGGAGTCGGAACCACGCGCTCCGCCTCACTTTCCCTCTGCGTCATTGGTGTCCTCCTTACGGCCAGGATCTTGGCTCGAGTCGCTGCTGTGCGAAGCCTGTAGACAACACTTCCGAGAAAGCTCTTCTTCAGGGAGGCTGGGAGCTCCAGCCAAGGCTGAGAAGGCCGCCTGGCAGAGCTCTCTGTGGGGCCGCAGGCTGGAGTCACGCAGACACCAGGGCTGGCCCCGTTGGGAGCTTCAGGGCTCTTCTCCACTTCACCTGCCCAGACTTGTCAGTGGTTCAGCCCAGCCTAACCAGCCCCACCAGGGGAATCCCATCTACCTGTCTCTGTGGACCCTCCCTCTCCCGAGAGAGAGAGAGGGCATGACCCCTGGGCACAGGGAAGTGGTGCCCCGGGACCCCAAGGTGATAAGTGCGCAGCCCTAGCAGCCCTGGATGCCACGGTGGAGCGCCATGGGGAGGTCTGTGTGCCTGGGATAAGAAGGCTGTCCGGGCAAGGACCAAGCCCAGGCACCTCCTTTCCCATTCAGTTCTGTCCCCTTCCATCTGAGGAAGTCTGGGGCTGATAAAATATCCTTGTGGCCGGCCTCTCATCTTCCCTTCTTTTGAGAATGACTCTTAGAGGGAGGGGAGAGGGGAGACCTGTTTTTTTTTTCTTAAAGACAGGGTCTCGCTCTGTGCCCCAGGATGCTCCTGAACTCACTATGGAGCCCAGGCTGGCCTTGGACTCACCACAATCCTCCTGTCTCAGCCTCACAAGTGCTGGGATTACAGGCGTGCAACACCACACCCAACTTATGTGGTGCTGGGGAATCAAACTTGGTTACTTAGTGCTTGACATAGCGCTTGCTAGGCTAGTGCTTTAACTGCTGAGCCATTCCTCTAGCCCCCCTCACCCGTTTTTAAAACTAGGGATCAAGCCCAAGGGCTTCACCCTGAACTACATTCCCTGCCCCTTTTTATTTTTGATTTTGAGGCAAGGACTTGCTAAGTCACGAAATTAACCAGGGTGGGCTTGCACTTGGGATCCTCCTGCCTCAGCTTCCCAGAGTGCTGAGACGACAGGCCTGCGCCCCTGGGTCCAGCTGGCTTTGGCTTAAGGCAAGTTGTTCTCTGTTGTCTTTCTGTGTCCCTGCATCCTCCCACTCTGTGCTTGTTTCTCTGTCTCTGTGTCCGTCTCCTTCTTCTGACTCTGATGTGAGTCTTTTTCTCTTTTCCTCAGTGATCCCCATCCTTCTTAAATTCCCCCTAGGACTGATCGCTGGAGTCTCCAGATTCTGTGTCTTGTCTCTGCCCATCCCCCAAGCATCCACCCCAGGCTTCCCAGCGTGTCCTCCACTCACTGCTTCAAGACAGGCGACCACCCCTTTTTATAAGTGACACTATAGAACAATGCGACCCTTTTCCTTCACACCTCCCCCCACCCCCCAGTCCCCACACAGCTTGGTGGCTGCTGGGGGCCAGCTGGACAGGAAAGTCACACTCTCAGCCCCACAGCCCCTTGCCAAGGTTTTTAGAGAATCCTGCGGGTGCCAGATGGCCAGGGAGACAGCAGGTTACAATTCTCAGCAGCAGATGTCACTGAGATCAGCGGGCCTTGTGGGCAGGGGTTTGCAAAGCAGGAGAATAAGATTAAAGATGGCGGCATTTTCTGCCTCATGGGGTCCTTGGGGCCCCTCCCTCAGTGTTTCCTGTTCCACCCATAGGCCTTCTGGGATTTAAACCTCCCCGCCCTGTTTATTCCTTACTGGAGTTGGAGCCAAGTGGATGTTCTCATAGACCCGGACTTCGGGTTTGAATTGAGGAAAGATGGCACCTGGGGAGAAGCCGTAGATGTACAGAGAAGTTGCAGGAAGACTCAGACCTGGGTTCCCCCCGTACCCTCTCCCCTAGAAAGCACAGTACGCAGAAGGAAGATGGGAGGCCAGCCCTTGACCTCACCCCTGCTTGCTCTCCTCTTTCCTCTGGAAGAGAGGGTCTCACCTTGGCCCTGAACCCTCTGGACCCTCTGCTTCCAGAGCATAGAGCCGAGAGCCAGGATGGCGAATCCCTGGCCCACGGTGAGAAGCAGCATCAGGATCCAGGACACATTCCAGCCCGAGGAAGGTTCACAGCGAGCAGGAGGCGTGCTCACGGGGGCTGCAGAGGGGCGGGAAGGGCGGCAGTGAGGGTCCTGTCCCTGTACCCCAAAAAGAGACTCCCCTCCATCTTGTCAGTACTAGAGATAACTTTTTCTCTATAGTTATTTATTTTTATGAGTACACGTTTGCAGTATATAACATTTATATATATTTTCACTATCAACAAATCCTTATAACACCAGTGTATAGGTCATCTGTAGACACCTTCCTCAGCAATAAGTCTTACCTTCTTCCTCTCTGGTATGGAATAATTCCCCCGAATCATAGACTTACTTTCTTTCTTTCTTTCTTTCTTTCTTTCTTTTTTGAGACAGGGTCTCACTCTGTAGCCCAGGCTGGTCCTGAACTCACTAGGGAGCCCAGGCTGGCCTTGGACTCACAGCAATCCTCCTGCCTCAGCCTCCCTAGTGCTGGGATGACAGGCGTGCACCACCACGCCCGGCTTATGTGGTGCTGGGGAATCAAACTCGGGTACCCAGCACTTGCCGAAGCAAGCACTTTATCCGCTGAGAAATTCCTCCAGCCCTGCAGGTCTGTTTTATCAGAAAACTGGCTGCGCCAATTCCTTTATCTGTTGTGGATTTGACCAATGAGAATTAAAGACCTCTGCTTGTAAGCCATGGCCTGTTCCACCAGAAATCACTCCCAGCCCAGCCTGGCTTGCCCCTTCTCTCACCTCCCTCCCTAGCCAGCATGAGGACATCCCTTCCCACCTCTTCCCTCAGTTTACCTGCTAGGCTAAAGCTGACTCCTTTGCTTTGAGGCATGACACAACGGATGACCCGCAGTCTCCTGGCCCGGGGCTCAGGCTGGCCCTCCCCAGCACACGCCAGGAGGAGGGCAGCCCCATTGCTCGAGAAGGACTGAACATGTCCTCTCACAGGATCCTTCCCCTCCAGCCAGGTCACAGAGTCCAGCTGTCTGGCAGGGACCACCGAACACAGGAGGACGAAGCAGGGGGCTCCGTCTGTAGCCCTTGCAGAGAACTGGGATCCTGTGGGGACAAAGGGGTCCCTCAGATCTTTGCATGGACGTCCCAGTCCCCTGCTACCCCTGGTTTTCATGCCCCAGCTTACCTTTGAGGACAGAGACATCATACACCCTCCAGTTCTGGCGCTCGAGGTGCCGACCCATCACAGTGCACCAATACCGTCCGGCATCCCTGTCCTTGGCTTCCTCCAGCCACAAAGAATAGTTTCCAAGCAGTTTGAGCCTCGATTCTCTTTTGGTTTTCCCAAGGTTTGGGACAGACCAGGCCACGTGGACTTGAGCCACACGGGTAGTTAAGGAGCCTGCTGGACTGCTAAAGAACCAGGACAGGAGTTCGTCCCCATACAGGACAGGTGGTAGGGGACATGGCAGCTCCATCATCTCTCCCCAGGTCACATAGATGGTGCTGATAATGCTCTCTGTGGGGAGATCACCCCATGAGGTCAGAGACTCCTGTTACATCAGGGCTCATGTTAGCCTCTAGCCTCCGGGGAATGCCAGCCTGGCTTAGCTGTGGAGCAATTTCTCAAATGACAGCTACAAATGAAAGAGAAATGGAGAGCTGGAAGAATAGCACAGCAGGTGAAGCACTTGCCTAGCAAGTAGAAGGGCCTGAGTTCAATTCCCCAGCACCACTTAAATTGGGTGTGGTGACACATTCCTTGTAATAATCTCAGCACTAAGGAGGCTGAGGCAGGAGGATTGCTGCAAGTTTAAGGCCAGCCTGGACTACATTATGAGTTCAGGACTGCCTGAACTACAGTCAAGACCTTGTCTAAAAAAGAGAGTGTGAGGACTTTCTTTCCTTTTTCCCAGCCGGTGGAAAGATCTAAAGCCCAGAGAGAAAAGATAGGATTGGCTGGTAAATGCCCTTGTTAAATAAATATATTTATTTATTTATTGTGTTATTAGAAACCAAGCTTAGGGCCTTCACACTGACCTACATCCTCAGCTCATTATTTATTTTATTTTATTTTGAGACAAGTTCTCATTTCATAGCCCAGGCAGTTTCCTGAACTCACTATATAGCCCAGGCTAGCCTTGAACTCATGACAATCTTCCCGCCTCAGCCTCTCAAGTCCTGGGATTACAGGTGTGTACAACCATGCCCACTTTATGGGGTACTGGAGAATTGAACTCAGGGCCTTTTGTTTGCAGCTTTAACTGCTGAGCCATTCTTCTACCCCCTTTATTTTTTATTTTGAGACGGGGTGTCTCTAATTCACTGAGTTGCCTCAAATGGACTCCAACTTGTGACTCTCCTGCCTCAGCCACTCATAGTGCTGGAATTACAGGCCTGTGCTGCTGAGCTCAGTTTATTCTTACTTTCTAAGGTAAATTATCCATAACCACGCCCCTCCTTGCCCCTGAATCTTCCCATCTTACTGGCAGGGAAAGGTCAGATGAAGTAAGTCTGTCTTCTTGGTTCGGATCCCTTCTCCAGCCTCCTAAAGAAAATGACCAACTGTCCCCTCCCAAGTCTTGCACACAGCTAAAGAATCTCCCACACCCTCCCCTCCTGCTTCTTACCTGCAGCAGCCTGGGGTGGCCCAGGCAGGAACAGAAGGAGGAGGAAGAACACCCCCATGGGGACAGCCTGCCACTTTCTCTTGATCCAAGACTTAGGGCTGTCAGGGAGGAAATTGAGCCCAGATAAAGGCCCACACTGTTAGGGCTGCAGCAGCATGGGCCTCTGAACGGGATGCGAATGCCAGGGAGATAAAGCCTAGCTGTGGGCTGGGGTTATAGCTTGGTGGTTAAAGCACTTGCTTAGTGAGCACAAGGCCCTGAGTTCAATCTCCTAGCACCACATACACTGGGCATGAGGGTGCATGACTATAAGCCTAGCACTAGGGAGTCTGAAGCAGGAGGATTGTCATGAGTTTGAGGCCAGCCTACATTACATTACATAGTGAGTTCAGGACCAGCCTGGGCTACAGAGTGAGACCCTGTCTTAAAAAAAATTGCTGATTATTCCTGGATTTGTCTGTCTGTCCTAGAAGGAGTCAGCGCAGATCTTCATACAATTCTAATGGTCTTTAATGTGGTATTTACTTATTAAAAATAATTTTTTGAGACAGGGTAATCCAGGCTGGTCCTGAACTCACTATGGAACCCAGGCTGGCCTTGGATTCACAGCAATCCTCCTGCCTCAGCCTCCTGAGTGCTCAGATTACAGGTATGTGCCACCACACCCGGTTAGTATGTGGTGCTGGGGCATGGAACTTAGGTCCTTGTTCTTTCTAGGTGAGTGCTCTAACTACTATACTATTTCTCCAGGCCCCCTGCTTTTTTAATTAAAAAATTTTGGTGTGGTGTGGGTTGAACCCAGGGCCTCACACATGCTAGGCAAGTGCTCTTCCACTGACCTATATTTCCCAGTTTTTAATTCATTATTTAAAAATTTTACTTATTATAGTACTTGGGATTGGCGACAGGGCCTTAGCACTAGGCTACATCTCCAATACTTTTTTTTTTTTTTGAGATTGGGTCTCATTGAGTCACTAAACTGCTTCAATTTGTAATTCTCCTACCTCAGCCTCTCAGAATCCCGGAGTAACAGGGATTTGCCACCATACCTGGCTCCTTAAATTATTTCTGGGGAAGCATTCCATACATACCAAAAACCTTTAATGAATGCAAAAGAGGATAATAGATGGACAGTCCCACAATGGAACATTAGACAGCCAAGCGAGCAAACAGTACCCTGTGGCAAGGTTGACTCTCACATGCATAATCAGAGCAAAAGAAACCAGACACAGAGCTGAGGGCATAGGTCAGTGGTTAAAGTGCTCGCCTAACAAGGGCAAGGCCCTGGGTTCAAGTCTCCAAGACCACAAAAACTGGGTGTGGGGGTACACGCCTGTAATCCTAGCACCTGGGAAGCTGAAGCAGGAGGATTGTCATGTGTTTGAGGCCAGCCTGAGCTACACAGTGAGTTCAGGACCAGCCTGGTCTGTAGAGTGAGACCCTACCTCAAAAAAGAAAAAAAAAAGCCAGACTAAAGAATATGATTATATTTATATAAAGCACAAAAGTATAAAATAGTTGAAATTGGGGCTGGAGGAATAGCACAGTGGTTAAAGAGCTTGCCTTGCAAGCAAGACACTGAATTTGATTCCCACATAAAGCTGGGCATGCACACCTGTAATTCCAGCACTAGGGAGGCTGAGACAGGAGGATTGCCATAAGTTCAGGACTAGCCTGGGCTACAGAGCAAGACTCTGTCTCCAAAAGGGGGAGGGCAGTCTGGAGGAATGGTTCAGCAGTTAAAGCGTTTGCCTAGCAAGCATTAAGTCAAGTGCTAAATACCTGAGTTTGATTCACCAGCACCACAGAAGCTAGGCGTGATGGCACACAGAGGCTGAGGCAGGAGGCTGAGACAGGAGGATTGCAGTGAGTCCAAGGCCAGCCTGGTCTCCATAGTGAGTTCAGGAGCAGCCTGGGCTACAGAGCAAGACTTTATCTCAAAAATCAAAACAAAAAACAAACAAACAAAAAAGCAACAAATAAAACAGGTGAAACTTATCTATAGGGTGAGAAATTTGGAGAATGGTTAGCATTGGAGGGTTTATAGCCATTGGCAGAAATCCAAAAGTTCTTCTGGGTGACAGAATGATTTGTTATTAATCTGGGTGCTAATCTCAAGAAGAATTTTGGGATTATAGACCTATACCACCGGGCCTGGTTTAGTTGGTGCACTTTTTTTTTTAATTGGAAAAATTTTTTGAGACAGGGTCTCTCTCTGCAGCCCAGGCTGGCCTTGGACTCACAGCAATCCTTCTAGGAGTCTCAGCCTTCCGAATGCTGGGATTACAGGCATGCGCCACCACACCTGGTTTACGTGGTGCTGGGGAATCAAACTCAGGGCCTCGCACTTGCTAGGCAAGCACTTTAACCACTGTGCCATTTCTCCAGCCCCTAGTTGGTGCAGTTTTTGTATGTATATTTACTTTCATAAGAAGCTAGAGTTTTATATTATGCAGCTCTAATTATAAAAACAAACCTTTATATGTGTTCAGAAATGGAATATTACCCATTGTACTCAGAGGTAAAGGTCTGTGATTCCAGCACTTTGGGAGGCAGAGGCAGGATGATAACAAATTCAAGCCCAACCTTGAAAGCTTAGCAATTTGGGGCTGGAGAAACGGTACAGTGGTTAAAGCACTTGCCTGGTAAGTGCAAAGCCCTCAGTTCAATTTCCCAGCACTACCTGAACTGGGCATGGTGGCACATGTCTTTAATCCCAGCACTTGGGAGGCTGAGGCAGGAGGATTGCCATGAGCTCTAGACCAGCCTGGGCTCCATAGTGAGTTAAGGACTATCCTGGACTACAAAGTGAGACCCTGTCTCAAAAAAAGAGGAAAATTTAGCAATTTGAGATTGAGAGGCCTTATCACAAAATAAAAAATTTCTAGAAAGGCTGGGAAAATAGCTCCAAGTCTTCAAAAAAAAAAAAAATTGCCAGCTTAGTGTGATGGTTCAGGTCTATAACTCAACTACCCAATCCTAGATACTAGGGGGGCTGAGGTAGGAGGGCCATGAACAGGTGGTCAGCTTGGGCAACGTGGTGGGACTCTGTCTCAAAGTAAAATAAAAAAGGCCTAAGAATGTAGCCGAGTACCCCGGGTTGCAGTCCTACACCGTCCCATAATATAAGAATTAATTCTTCTATCACAGGTTCTCTGTGCTCCATAGCCACTATCCTAAATTTGCTTTTTCTCTTTCACTTGCTATTTTTAAGTGGTTCTGAATTTTATACAACAGTATTTTTTAAGTGTCTGTGCAGTCCTGGGGCTCAAAGCCAGGGCCTTGCCCTGCTAGGCGGGCACTGCAGTGTTCATCTATATTCCTAGTTCTTTTTAAATTTTTCTTTTGAGAGCAGCCCTTATTAACTTGCCCAGGCTAGCTTGTCACTGACGATTCTTCCTCCTCAGCGTTTGGGATTACAAGTGTATGTCAGCATGCTTGATTTCATCTTCTTCATATTCAATATATCATGTGGTTTTTTTCACTCAACATCACAGTTTGTTTTGAAAATTTTTTCTATGTCTGTTAAGGCTTGGAAAAGCCTCATCTATTTAGATGTAGTGAGATCCCTATGGAACCATGTGCTGCTGGGAGATGGGGCCTGGCTTGGAAGGGGCCGATGCTTAGGGCTTGACCTAGGGGGATTGTATTAGTTTGGGTTCTTGTCGTTCTGTTTGTTTTTTTGAGACAGGGTTTTGCTCCGTAGCTCAGGCTGGTCCTGAACTCACTATGGAGCCCAGGCTGGCTTTAGACTCACCGCAATCTTCCTGTCTCAGGCTCCTGAGTGCTGGGATGACAGGTGTGCACCACCACGCCCAGCTTATATGGTGCTGGGAATTGAACTTGAGTACTTAGCACTTGACTTAGCGATTGCTAGGCAAGTGCTGTAACCGCTGAGCTATTCCTCTAGCCTTAGTTTGGGTTCTTACAAAAGGCAGAATTTACAGAAATTATAACAACAAGGATCTATTTAGAAGGCTTACAAGTCTGAGGTCACAGAGAGTCCAAGATGGTGGCCTGCACGTGCTAGAGCTGGAGTGTCCGATGGCTGCTCAGCCACGAAGTAGAACTCCCATCCGGGACTGCAGGACAGCCGCTGAGAGTCTGCTGTGGATCTCAGTTGTTCAAAGAATACTGGCGAAAACTACAGACTGAATATATGTGATTGAAGGTCAGCAACGGGCAGATAGGCGCAAGTCAAGACTGGAGCGAATCTGTGATGAAGATCTGCAGTGTGTAAGTGTGTAGCAAGTCAGCATCCATAGACTCCATAGATGATTGGGAAGAAGAGCGCTTTCCCAGAGGAAAAAGCTATAATAATCTTTATTCTTCCTTCCTTTTATACGGTTCAAGCTCCCAGGTGGGCCTCCCACATGCAGGTGAATGCTCTTCCCTCATTCACTGACCCACAAATCAGACACACTAATCCAGGCTGGTTCCTAATTGCCTAATCTAAGCATTGTTCCTAAATCCTAATCTAGGCGTGGTTCCTGATCACCCCAAGTTGACATCATCTCTCCAAAGGTCACAGGGATTATGTCAAATTGGTGAGATTAAGAAACGACACAGGGCAGATCTTTCAGGTGTACATGACTGACGAGTAGGCCAGGAAGGGAGAGAACACCTACCCTGGGTGTGGGCTGCAGGATGAGCAACTTGAACTAAATAAAAGGAAGAAAAAACTTATTACAGTTTTTCTTGAAACACTCTGGCCTTCATCTTAGTATCCAGACATGACTTGCTCCCCCCTCACTTGTCTGCCATGCTGTGAAGAGCTTTTGTCTAGCCAGATCTCCACCATATGCTTCCACCATTGCTGGCCACCCATGAATGGACTATGTGAGTCCTTCTGAATCTGTGAGCTGAAACAAATCTTTCTCCCCTTAAATTGTGAATTGTGGATGTTGGGTATTCTGTCCCAGCAATGAATAATTAGCTAAGACAATGCTTAAGAGTGATCATTTC
Source organism: Ctenodactylus gundi (assembly GCA_004027205.1). Classification (NCBI taxonomy): domain Eukaryota; kingdom Metazoa; phylum Chordata; class Mammalia; order Rodentia; family Ctenodactylidae; genus Ctenodactylus; species Ctenodactylus gundi. Next base: position 117,417 of record PVKB01003220.1, on the reverse strand, counting down.
TGAAGTTTGGAAGACATTCCAGTTCCAAACCATAACGATAGTACAGACTGGTACTGTATGTCCCAGGTTGGCTTCAAACACATGGCAATTCTCCCGCAATTCTCCCACCTCAGTTTCCTAGGTGCTGGGATTACAGGTGTGTGCCATCATGCTCAACTTTCCCTTTTTTTTTTTTTTTTCTGAGACAGGGTCTCGCGCTGTAGCCCAGGCTGGTCCTGAACCCACTATGGAGCCCAGGCTGGCCTTGGACTCAAGGCAATCCTCCTGCCTCAGCCTCCTGAGTGCTGGAATTACAGGTGTGCGGGAGAATTGAACTCATGGCCTTACACTTGCAAGGCAAGCGCTTTGACCTATGTGCCATTCCACCAGCCCAGGACTCCTGATCTTATTTAGGGTTTCAACTATCGCTCGAGAGTGTGCTGGTATTAAGGGATAGAAAAAATAAAAGATTTATATAGGCCTACTGGCACAAGCCTATAATCCCAGCCCTGTGGGAGGCTGAGGCAGAAGGATCATAAATTCAGCCCAGCCGGGGTAATTCAGTGACTTCGTGAGACCCTGTCTCAAAATCAAAACCAAAATATGGGATGGCATGCAGCTCAGTGCTAAGACCCTGGGTACCATTCCAGCACCCCACCTCTTCCCCCAAATTAATTATGCCTGACAGTTTTCTAACTCCGCGTTCAGACAACCTCCAAATGAGAATAATTTCTGGCCATCGCAGTACCCGTAGGTCTAACTGCGCGAAAACTTTCGCAAGGAGCGCTGAAAATGTCTCCACGCCTCACAAGGCGGAACTGATACGTGCTTACGTCAAGTGCACGCAGCCCCTGAGGCAGGCGAAGGCGGGGCCAGCGGGGGGGACCTGCTGCTGGGAGAGCAGCGGCCCGAGCCTGGGCCATGGCGAAGCTGCTGAGCTGCGTCCTAGGGCCCCGGCTCTACAAAATCTACCGGGAGAGGGACTCAGAAAGGGCCCACTCCAGCGTCCCCGAGACTCCAACTTCAGTCACTAACCCCCCTTCCAGCTCCTGGGTGAGTCGAGTTCCCCCCCCGGTCAAGAACATGGTACGGTCCAACCCTTTTACGGCCTTCGCTCCCCAGAAGTGCCCATTATTGGGAATAAGGGGAGCCCGCTTGTCAAGTCAGTTTATCGAAAAGCCTGTGCGGTGTGTTCCTCTTGGGTGCAAGTCCCGCCTAAGGACTGGCCGCCTCGTCCCTTTTTCGCTGTTTGAGTGCCGCTTTCTCATTCCCACTACCAGTCCCTACCTTTCCCTCTCCTCGGCCCCCACCCCGTCTGTTATGGTTACCGCTGGACCCAATTGATCTTAAGTCCTGGAAGAGAAACTGCGCGGATTGGGGATCTGGCAGGTTTTGCTAACATATTCTTAGTTTCTTCCTCGGTAGCTCTTGGTGCCTCCCTTGCCCTGTTTATCTTGAATTTCAAAATGACTTGTATGTATCATATTATAACCGCTGCCTACCCTGGAGATCTCAGCCATTGCATTCCCCAAAGCTCCTGCCGGCTGTAAGACGTCTCCAGAGAGTCCCAATGAATTGGTGGTCTCAAATTATGCTGACTGGTCTCTGCCTTTTCCGTCCTAATCAACCTGCTCGTGTATGCTCTTCTTTCCCTCTTAGAATTCTCGCGGAGCCTTCCCTTCTGAAATCCTCCTTCCCTAATGTACACGCCCACTGGAAAAGGGAGCAAAAGTCGCCCCTGCTGCTTCCGCTTTTGCTTCCAAGTCCAGCGCCCCGAGTTTGCCCTCGAGGTCAGGGGTGGGAAATTGGGTTGAGGAAGAGAGGCTTCGGTGAAGGCCAGAGATGTCCCAGCAGAGCTTGCCAAGGAGGTACAGCCAGAGGACCCATATTAGGGCTCTGAGAGGGAAGCGGAAGGACCTGCAGCCGGTCCTTAACAGGGGGCCATCTGTTTTTGCAGGATACATATTATCAGCCCCGTGCCCTGGAGAAGCATGCTGACAGCGTCCTGGCTCTGGTATGTCTGCCCTGACGTCTCTACCAGTCGCTGCATCTTGTCAGTCCCAGCTGCCCTCTTGAACTGACTCCTTGACAGCTGGGAGAGACAGCATCCCTGGGGCCAGGAGATACTCCGAGCTCTGCTGCAGACTTTCCCAGCACATCCTCATTGACATGCTCCCGCATGGGCCCAGCCAGTACTTCCCTTTGGTACATAGCACTGAGCCGAGGAAAACACATTTACTCTTGGGACCATCTGCAGGTGCTAAGTCTGCAGTCCCCAGTGACCTGTCCTCCCAGGCAACTAACCTCTTTGGCTGCAGAGACAGCTGTTCTCTCTGGCAGGGTTCCTATGGTGACGTTTGTGTATCTCTTGGGGACCAGGCCAGAAGCCGCCCTGAGCAGGGTCAATTGAAATGGCTTGATTACCTTGAGTGGACTGAAAGACAAGGCTTTCAATGTGATGAAGTCATAGCTGGAGATGTTTAAAGTAATAAAATCTGCACGTGGCTTTCCCAACTTCCACTGTGCCCTGCCATACATCCTGTCAACAAAAATTGAGTGCCTAGTGTGTGTGTATTGTCATGCGTAGACGAGGTACCCGGTAGGGTGTTCCTCAAGCTGTACACCTTGCTCAGAGCCTGGGCCTGGGAGTGGCAGACCTGGGTGCGCATGGGTGTTAATTGCCTCCCCTGCCTCTCCGCTGCAGGCTTCCGTCTTCTGGTCCATCTCTTACTACTCCTCTCCCTTCGCCTTCTTCTACTTATACAGGAAAGGTTAGTGCGGGTCGGAAGGTGGTGGGGCAGGAAGCGGGCAGGGTGTCCTCCGGCAGATGAGCCTGAAGAGGAAAAAGGGGGCCTCTGAGGATGGTTTGGCTTCCCTCTTTGGATAGGCAGCTTTTTCCTCTAAGGGTGTGGTTGTCCCAGAGAGAGGGAGTCGGGCGAGGTTGGGGCTGCACCGGGATGCTGCAGAGAGCTTCTCACATCCATCCCTTTTGCCTCCCAGGTTACTTGAGTTTGTCCAAAGTGGTGCCGTTTTCTCACTATGCTGGGACGTTGCTGCTACTACTGGCAGGTGTTGCCTGCCTCCGAGGTAGGTGGAGAAAAGCCTAGTGTGGACCTAACCATCACTGGGCTGATGCTAATAAGTACTTTCTGTAAAAACAGTTGGATACTGGCCCCCAAAGGGAAACAAATGGGAATGGTCTAAGTAAGCCTGGTGGTGCAGGCCTGTAATCTCAACTGTGGGAGGCTGAGACAGGAAGACCACAGGTTCCAGCCCAGTCTGGGCAATTAACAACTTAGTAAGACCCTGTCTCACAATAAAAAAAATAGGCTGAGAGTTTAGCTCAGTGATAAATCCCTGGTTTCAGGCTGGGGCAGAAGGATTGCCATGAGTTTTGAGGCCAGCCTGAGCAATAGAGTGAGTTCAGGACAACCTGGGTTATAGAATGAGACCCTGTCTCAAAAAAGAGGAAGAAAAGCATGATCTTTTCCATAAGGGGATTAGGTCATAAATGTAAAAAATTGATAGAAAAGTTTGCTAGGGTTACGGGCATGGGGTATGGCTCAGTAGTTAAAAGTGCTTGCCTAGCATGTGCAATGCTCTGGATTCAGTTCCCCAGTACTACATAAAAATTAGCCAGGCATGCTGGTGCAACACCCAGTACTCAGGGGACTGAGACAGGAGGATTGCTAGGAGTCTGAGGCCAGTGTGGGTTACATAATACATTCAGGACCAGCCTGGACTACTGAGTGAGACTCTGGAAAAAAAAAAATTTGCTATTTTCTAGAAAAGATAAATATACCCAGCAACATATATAAATATATACATATATACGCACACACACACGAGAAAATCTTACACATGTATAAAAATGTATTTATATAAGAATACAGCATCCGATATTGTTTGAAATAGTCCTAAATTGAAACACCTCTAATGGCCACAAACCGTGGGATGGATAACTGCATACAGCATCGCTACACAACAGAACACCGCACGGCGATGCAAACGAATGAGCCCGAGCTGCACTTCCTGCAGGTGACTCTCCTAAAGGTAGTGTTAGTGGAAGAAGCTGGCTACAAACGATGTACACAGTGTGCTTTCGCTTACATAAAGTTTCAGAGGGTTGTGCATATATGTACATGGCGAGACACTAAAGAGCAAGGGCATGAGTGTCTTGAGAGTCAGGTAAGTGATGGCCCGGTGTAAGCAGGTGTAGGAGGGGAAGACCCATGGTGGGAGATGGCTTTGTTTCTTTCTTGACCTGAATATCAGTCCCATGAATGTTTGCTTTGTGTGTGTGTGTGTGTGTGTGTGTGTGTGTGTGTGTGTGTGTATTTTACTGGGGATTGGACTCCTGGCCTTGACACTGAGCTATATTCACAGCCCTTTTTCTTTTTCTTTTTTAATTTTTAAATTTAAAAAAAATTATTTTTTTGAGACAGTGCCTCACTCTGTAGTCCAGGCTGGTTGTGAGCTCATGATGTAGCCCAAACTGGCCTCAAACTCACAGCAATCCTGCCTCAGCCTCCCAATTGCTAGGATTACAGGTGTACGCCACCATGCTCAGCTTATGTGATGTGGGAGAATCGAATTTGGTTGCTCAGTGCTTGCTGGGCAAGCACATTGATCAGAGAACTATTCCTCCAACTCCTTATCTTTTCTTTTGACATGGAGTCTTGTTAAAAGTTGCCCAGTTTGGGCTCAAATTTACAACCCTGTCTCAGCCTTCCAGAGTTGTGGGATTACAGGTGTGAACCTCCACACCCAGCTTGCTTTGCATTTTGGAAAGCTAAATGTGTGTTTTATGTACATATGTTCTATCTCACAATTTAAAAAATGAGGCAAAAGAAGCCATTGAGCCCCGGTGGGTGCATGTGATGTTAACCAGATGAGGGTGACTCTCAGAGAGAGGTGGAAGGGTCAAGTCACATGGAAGCAGTTGGTTTCAGTTGGTCAAGGACCCCTTGCGGGAGGTGACCCGCTTGTAGGTCTCTGCCGGGCTTGGCTCCTCCCCAGAGGCTGTCACTGACCACTTGGCTAAAACAGCTCCTACTTCTCAGTTTTGTCCTTCCCCTCCCCCACCACCGTTTTTATTAATATATATGCAATACATAATGTTTACAGTGAGTTTGAGTATTTTGTGCACATACATATCACATGAATATTATGATCCTTTCCCCTCCCCCTTTTCGGCTCTCCAGTACCTTCCCCATCCCCCTGTAATTCCCACTATCACACCCATTTAGTTCTATAGAATGCCTGTGTTCTGGTTTTCCCAAATCAGAGAAACCCTGAGTTATTTCCCATATTTAATCTTCTGCATCTGACTCACTTCACCACTCAAATCACCACTTATTAGCTCAGCTTTCCACCCCTAGAATGGGCGGCGGTGGCCACATCTTGATGCCTCTTCTCTGGGTCCAGCAGGCCCTTTATTGGGGTGATTTGCCAAAAAGTTCTTTTTTTCTTTATCTCACTATATCTTTGTTGAGATTCTTTAATGTGGCTTCACCCACCAGTCTACCTAAGAATAGAATTATAATGATGAAATTCATAAGCCTTGAAAACATGAGAAAAAGAAGTTAAATTTCAAATTCCTTAGCCGAGTACTGAAAGGTAAATATTTGTACATGCAAAAGACATTCAGGTTGTCCTTGTAGCAATTAGTTTTCTTAGGATAAACTTACATCCAAGACCAAATGAGTAAACTACTACATTAAATGAGCTTAAGTCTATATCAAATTGCTGCATTAAATGAACTAAAATCTGTATCACATAAGTATTCTACACTTAAAGCAATAGATAGAGTAGCATGCTTTGATATTTCACTTTTTTTTTTGTTTTGAGACAGGGTCTCACTGTAGCCCAGGCTGGTCCTGAACTCACTGTGTAGCCCAGGCTAGCCTTAGACTCACAGCAGTCCTCCTGCCTCAGCCTCCCAAGTGTTGGGATGACAGGTGTGTGCCACCATACCCAGCTTATGTGGTGCTGGGGAATCAAACTCAGGGCCTCACGCTTGCCAGGTAAGCGCTTTAACTGTTGTGCCATTCTTCTAGCCTGTCAGTTTTGTCTTGATTTTAAACTTTATTTATTTTTAAAATCAGAAGAACCAAAATGCTCATGTTTTGGGATATTACTTCATTGTCAATAAAACACTAAAGCCTTACAGTCCAGATGAGTCGCCACTGACAGCCTGCAGTCCCATGGTCTCCTCCCCCCAGGAGTAACCATTTGCATCCAGTTTTCTGGTACATATTTTAATGCCTGTATGAAATGTATACTGTATTTTATCAGATCTAAGCTGCCATCAGCTGTAAAATGCATACTCATGGTTTTCAAATGTTAAAAAAGATATTTCTTGCCAGGTGTGATAGCACATACCTGTAATCCTAGCAGTCCAGAGACTAAGGCAGGAGTTCAAGGCCAACTTAAGCAATTTAGGGAGATCTCATCTCAATAGAAAAACTAAAAAGCCTAGCGATATAGCTCAGTGCAAAGGCCCTTTCAATCCCCTTAACACACACACACACACACACACACACACACACCCAGCTTAGAATTTATGAAATAGGGTTAAGAATCTCTGAACAATAAACAGGTGTGGTGGTACCCACTTGTAATCCCAGTACTCAGGAGGCTAAGGTCAGAGGATTGCTGCAAATTCAGGGTAAGCTTGGGCTACATAGTTCAGGCTCTTTGGACTATAGAACAAGATCCTGTTTCAAAGAAAAAACAAAGAATCCGCATAGTTCAGTAGTCAAAGCACTTATCTAACATGTGCTAGGCCTTGGGTTTGATTCCCTAGCACCACATAAAAATTGGCCTGGTATGGTGGCATATTTCTCTAATCCTAGCACTCTCAAGGCTGAGGCAGGAGGATCACCATAAGTTCAGAGCCAGCCTGGTCTACATAGTGAATCCAGGACTAGCTTGGACTACAGAGTAAGACCCCATCTCAAAAACAAAACAAAATAGTCTTATTTTGTGTACTACATTTTTGACGTTGATGGCATTGCTCATCTTGGTCCTGGTGGTCCAGGCCTGTGATCCCAGCACTCTGGGAGGTCGAGGCAGGAGGATCGAAAGTTCAAGCCCAGCCTGCGCAGTTTAGTGACTTAGCGAGATGCCTAGGTCAGTGTGAAGGCACTGGATTCAATCCCCAAATTGAAATAAAATAAAATATTAAATTGTGGGGGTGGAGGAATTGCAAAGCCCTAGGTTTGATTCCCCAGCACCACATAGATGAGCATGGTGGCACACACCTATAATTCTAGCACTCAGGAGGCTGAGGCAGGAGGATTGCTGTTATGTTTGAGGCCAGCCTGGGCTCCAGCCTGCACTACAGATCAAGACCATCTCTCTCTCTCTCTCTCTCTCTCTCTCTCTCCATATATACACACACACATATATATGTACATACACATACACGTGTGTGTGTGTGTGTGTGTGTGTGTGTGTGTGTAAGTAATGGCACTGCCCCATACAGGTCATTCTGCTGCCTGCTTCATTCTTACGTTTGGGAGCACTACACTACCTTGAGGGTACAGAGTTCTAGTTCCTTCTGGTTTTATTGACTTTAATGTATTTTTCCCCCTCTGACATTTTCTTGTTAACTTATTTTCTTTCTTCTTCTTCTTCTTCTTTTTTTTTCTTTTGAGACAGGGTCTCACTGTAGTCCAGGCTGGTCTGAACTCACAGTAATCCTCCTGCCTCAGTGCTGGGGGCTCAAACTCAGGGCCCTGAGCTTACTAGGCAAACACTCTAGCCGCTGTGCTATTCCCCCAGCCTTTGTTTACTTATCTTCTTTCCCCAGTCCCACCTCACCCCCATCCAAAATGCCAGCTCCCTAAGGGCTGCGAGCTGGGTGTCTCATTTCCTGCTGTCTCCCTTGTGTAGGACAGTGGGGTGGTGGCTGCCACATGATACCGGCCAGCTGGGTGGAGAGAAGTTAGGGTCTGAGGCTCCTCAGCAGGGCAGGGAGGTCGGATTCAGTCCCTGAGGAGGTGAAGAGAGACAGGTTTCTGCCTCAGAAATTGCTTCCTCTCAGAGAGGGGCGGAAAAAGGCAGCCGTAGAGGAGCAGTTTAGCGATTGCATGGAGCAAGGATAGGCCTGGGAAGTGAGCGAGGGAGGAATCTCTGGGGACAGGCAGCATGTCGAGTGGAGTAGGTAAAGAGGGTGAGGACGAAAGCAGAATACTTGGATTCACTGAGAAAGTAATTATGGGCAGGGGCCAGAGAATGGGGAGCCAGGTGGCTGGTTAGAACACACAGCAACATCAGAGGAGCCTGGGGAGAGGGAGTCGCCTGATGTCCATAAGCCAGAAGAGGAAGTCGATAACAGTGTTGGGACCAAGCCCCAGGAACATTCCGCAGGTGAAGGCAGTCCAGAAAGAAGCAAACTGAAGACACTGAGGAGGAGACGGGTCCTGTCGCTGCTGGTGGATGAGGGGGCGGAATGAGGTCTATTCCTCCGAGTATAACAGGCCCTCTGCTCCTCTTGTTCTCACTTCTTTCAGAGCTTTTGCTGCTCATCTCTGATTTTTTTCCTTTCTCTTCTGTGTGCACGCGCACGTGTGTGTGTGCGTGCGTGCGTGTGCGCGCTGATGACAGAACCCAGGATCTTCACACAGAGCTACGTCTGCAGCCTTTGTTTTGGCTTTTGATTTTGAGACAAGGGTCTCGCTAAATTGCTAAGTTGCCAGGGCTGGTCTCAGATTTGCCTCAGCCTTCCAGAGTGCTAGGATTACAGGCCGGTGCCACCAGTCCCTGTACCCTGCTTCCCAGTTTTCCTGGGATCGTATCCTGTCCTGTCTCCATCAGGCATTGGCCGCTGGACCAACCCCCAGTACCGGCAGTTCATCACCATCCTGGAGGCGGCACATCGCAACCAGTGTGCAGAAAACAAGGTGAGACGCTCCAGGGAAGGCGCCAGACACACGCCCTGCTGGCAGCTTCCTCAGTCGCTCTTCAGAGCACCAAGCTCCAGGTGCTTTGTTTTTTGAGACAGGGTCTTGCTCTGTAGCCCTCGCTGGTCCTGAACTCACTATGGAGCCCAGGCTGGCCTTGGTCTCACGGCAATCCTCCTGTCTCAGCCTCCTGAGTGCTGGGATTACAGGCATGTGCCACCACACCCAGCTTATATGGTGCTGGGGAATCAAACTCAGATATTTAGCACTTGACTTAGTGCTTACTAGGCAAGTGCTTTAACTGCTCAGCCATTCCTCCAGCCCCTACCTGGTTAATTGTTATGCTGGGGAATTGAACACAGGGACTTGGCCTCGTAGGCAAGGGCTGTAACCACTGAGCTATGTCTCCAGTCCCAAACTTCAGCTTATGAAGGAAGAGAGGTGCTGTGCCACCCACCATTGAGTCTTTGCCTGCACGTTGCTGTGTCCCTTCTGCCCTCCATCAGTGACCTGTCCTCCCTACTGCTTTTTTTTTTTTTCCCCAGACAAAGTCTCACTGTATAGTCCAGGCTAGTCCTGAGCTCATTATGCAGCCCAGGCTAACCTCAAACTCACGGCAGTCCTCCTGCCTCAGCCTCTCAAGTGCTGGAATTACAGGTGGGCACCACCATGCCCAGCCTCCCTACTGCTTCTAATGGAATATTCTATGAGAGCTGTCCTCCCCTCCTCCGTCTTCCATCTGAAGAATTGCCTGATGTGGAACTATCCACAGGATTCATTCCCTCTGTCACAGCAACTCAGTCATCAGAGGTTTTAGTGTTTATTTTTGTTACGTACATTGAACACCATGCTAGCTTTGTGTAGGGTTAGGACAGGATGAACAAGCATGGTCACTTCTATGCCCTGGAGCACAACATGCTGCCAAGAAGGAAAAAGGCCAGGGTCCAGTGTCCTTGAACTTGGGTCAGCACTTCCGGTGCTAGAGTGTGATTACCCTTGAGAAGGGCCCTTAGGGCCCCATAAAGCTCCTTCCTGTTATGAGGGGTTTTGGCATCAAGCAGCTGTGACCACCATAATCACGTTAATGGTTACTCCACACCACCCTTTATGGAGCTGTGTGGTGACGCAGGGTCCCGCACATACCCCAGTTCCGTCCTCGCAGCGCCCGCGTGGGGTGGCGTGATCGCTGTCCTGTGGACACCTGAGGAAACAGGCAGAAAGAGGTGAAGTGACCCGTGCAAGTCACAAAGCAGAGACAGCTGAGTGGAGATTTGTTAGCAGGCCTGAGCGAAGCCTGGATGAACTTAGCTCTCCTGCGTTTGCTTCCATCATTTACATATTTGTATAATTTTTGTGTCGTTCTTTCTTAGTCCAGTTATTTTTGAAAATGTCAAAGAATTTCTGTGACAGAAGATTAAAAAAAACAACCCTTAAAATAGAGAGCAGGGAGCTCCGGGGTGGGGTGGGGGCGGAACTCAGTAAGTAAAGTACTGAAGGCTCAGCCTCCACCACCCTGCTGGGGCTGGCTGTGGGGCAGGGGAGCCAGCAGGTGGCCTGCCTGACAGCACTGGCCCGAGGCTGCAGCAGTTTAGGGCCATTAGGGTCGTGAGGATAGGACAGCCAGGGTGCCATGGGGAGACCACAGTTGAGGGGAGGGTGGGTCATAAGGATGGCACAGTCGGGGTGTCAGTGGGAGACAGACTAGAGTGCCCGAGACTCACAGTGGGCATGACCTCCTTCTTGCTCAGCTGTGGCACCCCACTTTGCAATGCAGCACCATGTTAAGGACCCAGGTTGGGAAGGGAGTATGACCATCCCGTGCCCCTGCCCCCACCTCAGCACCATCCACCCCTCCTGGAGTGGGTCTTTGTTAGATTTCTGGAAAAGCAGAGTAAGACCTTCATCTGGAGGAGGGTGGTCAGGCCAGGACCAGATGGTACCAGATGGAGCACTGGCCTTGCCTGACTTTTCTGGTCTGGTTGGAGTTTCCATCTGAGACTGGGAAGGTGCCAACTATGACTTGGTCTCCCTGGGCTGTGTGGGGACCAGGACCCTGGATGACTAGGGCCTTGAGGGTGGACAAGAAGGCCTTGGCTCAGCTCTTTGTTTTCCCTTCGCTCGGTTCTGTGTCATCCTGCCCACCACAGCGGCAGCTTGCCAACTACAACTTCGACTTCAGGAGCTGGCCCATCGACTTCCACTGGGAAGAGCCCAGTAGCCGGTAAGGCCCTGGTTCTCTGCCTTGGAACTGTCTCTGATAATCTTTGCCCTGTCCTGTCCCTTTGTCTCCATTCCTCTAGGTCTTAGTATCTGTCTTCCAGTGCTACCCTCTCTCTCTCTCTCTCTCTCTCTCTCTCTCTCTCTCTCTCTCTCTCTGTCCCTCCCCCTCCCTCCCTCCCTCTCTCTCTCTCTCTCAATAGTACTGGATATTGAGCCCAGGACTTTTACTCTGAATTACATCCCTACTCCATTTTGAGACAGTCTCGCCAAGTCACTAAGTTGCCCAGGCTGTGCTCGAACTTACAGTCCTCCTGCCTCAACCCTCCCAGCGTGTACCCTCCATTCTTAGACTGCCACTGCCGTCCAGAGCGCAGGCGTCCAGCTTGCCGCTCCTGACCCCTCCTCCCACACTTTCCTTCCTAGGAAGGAGTCCCGAGGGGGCCCTTCCCGCCGGGGCGTGGCCCTGCTTCGCCCAGAGCCCCTGCACCGGGGAGCAGCAGACACTCTCCTCAACCGGGTGAAGAAGCTACCTTGTCAGATCACCAGGTGGGAAAGGATGGGGAGGGGAGCCAGCTGGGTGGGGGGGTGGGGCGAGGGTCCTGGTGCTCGGTTGTGAAATAGCTGTCACTTCCTGGCTTATGTGAAGAACACACATTTATGTGTGAGTAAGGGGGCTCAGAGAGATCCAAGGTCTTGCAGGTAGTAAATGAAGAAGTGGGGTATTCACAGCTCTGTCTGACACAAAAGCTCTGTCAACAAGGCTGAGAGGGAGCAGTGGCGCGGGTTAGGACTCCATTTGCGGCTCTCTAACCCCCATCCCCGGGCACCTCTGCTCCTTGGCTCTCCCTCTGTGGTCCCTAGCCCTGCTGTGCCCCACTTTCTGCCTCTGAGACTACCTTCCACCTTGCTTGGATGCCTGGGAGCTCTTGATAAACCCAAATGAACCTTAGTGCTGGGCATTAGTGAAGTCAGAGGTCATGATACTCATGCTGAACTTCCTGGCCATTCCCATACATGGAACTGGGCTTTCTGTGTATATAACCTTGGCTTAGAGATAGATACTCTGCCATTTCTTCCCAGCCACAGTAACCTGACTTCTCCAGTCCTGACATAACAGCTTCATAGGCCTCAGCAGTTGGCCACCTATGATAGCAACCCTGATCCCCAGTGGGGACCTATATCCCTTAACCTTAACCCATAGCCTGCCTGCCTGCTCTCCCAACCTATCAGGCAGCTCTGCTTCGTCCTCTCTGCTCAATCCCTGGTTCACACACACATGCTAAACCACCCAACCCCGACCTTCATGCTGGTCAGTTCACCCACACGGAGTAGAAGTTCTGTACAGCCCACAGTTGGGGGCCTTGTGCCCTACGCCTGTGTCTTAGGCCTGGGACCTGCTGTCCCGGCACAACTTTATGGATGCCTCCGGCTCAGACTTGCTACCCAGGCACAGGGGTCTGGAAGCAATAAACTTTAGTTGCTGGTCAAAAAAAAAAAAAAAAGAAGAAAAAAAGTTACAACTGTGACCACTCATATCTTACAGTGGAGGAGATGCTGGGGATTTTCTATTGCTGAGAGAGGTAGGTGGCAGGTTCTAGAATACAAGGAAGGGGTGGGCTGAGGGGTTGGTGTTGACAGTGTGTGTACCGACTGCCCGGAGAGGCTAGCCAGACGCGAGGGTTCAGAAGGGGTACCGGACAGGGCTGTGCAGTGCTGGTTTGGGGACAAACCCTTCTTTACGCTTAACTGCAAGTGGTTGATCATCTTTTTAGGAAGAGCACCTACCACATCTTCTCAGTCTAGACAAGTAGACAGAATGTGAGAGCAATATGCTTGCAACATCTGTCACCCTGTTGATTGCCAGGGTTGATTCATATATTCATTTATAAAAATTCATTAAGTCCCAACCCTGTGCAGAGCTCTGGGCACATCGTATGTGGCAGGTATTTGGTGTCCTGCCAGGATGAAGACACCAAGGTTTCTGCCCCCGCAGAGTTTGTGGTCTAGCTTGATGTCTGTCACACTACTGATCTTTGGCTGGGGGTGTCGCTCAGCAGTTAAAGCACTTGCCTAGTGTGCTCAAAGCCTTGGATTCAGTTCCCCGGCACTGCATAATAGCAGAGCTTAGTGGCACATGCCTGTATTCCCAGCACTTGGGAGGCTGAAGCAGGAAGATTGCCATGAGTTTGAGGCCTGCCTTAGCTACATAATGAGTTCAGGACCACCTTGTGCTACAGAGTGAGACCCTGCCTCAAAAAACAAAACAAAACAAAACAAAACAAACAAAACAAAACAAAAAAAACAGGGCTGGAGGAATGGCTCAGCAGTTAAGGCACTAAGTACCTGAGTTTGATTCCCCAGCACCACATAAGCTGGGCGTGGTGGTGCACGCCTATAATCCCAGCACTCAGGTCCAAGTCAAGCCTAGGCTCTATAGTGTGTTCAGGACCAGCCTGGCCTACAAAATGTCTAAAAGGAATTAAAAATCAAAAAACAACTAAAAAAATCCTAAAACCCCAAAAACTATGGCTCTTAACCCATTTAGCTAATACTGAAATCATTTGTGTATTAAAACCATTATTTTGAAAAGTAATTTATATAAAAATTTTGTTTGGAGACTTTTGGGGAAGTACTTGCGATTGAACCTGTGGCCTTATGCATGCTGGGTAGGTGCTACACCACTGAGCTATATCATCAGCCCCATTTGAGGACTTTTATTAAGTTGTTTTTATATATTAACAAAATCACATTTAGTAACATTGCTTTTACTTAATGTACATAGAAAGCATTCTAAGAATCTCAGAATCATATACGGATGGCCCTGATTTACTGTGACTGCGGACTTTGAATTCTGTAGGATTTGATTTTTTTTAAATTTGTTGTTTGTGTTAGGGTCTTACTGTATAGTTCAGGCTGGTTTTGAACTAACTATGTAGCCAAGGCTGGCCTTGAACTCAGGATCCTCCTTCCTCAGCCTCCTGAGTGCTGGAATTGTATGCTGTGCCACCATATCTCCTGTATTGTTGATGTTGTTTCTAAGATGGGGTCTTGCTTTATTGTCCAGGCTGGCCCCAAACTCCTGTGCTCCAGTGGCCTGTCTGCTTTAGGCTTCTAGGTAGGTAGGTCTAGGGCCTACACCAATGTACCCAGCTGTATTTCAAGTCTTGGATTTTTCCCCCCTTTAGAGGTACTAAAGATCAAATCTGGAAATGCTCTACCATTGACCTGCATCTCCAGCCCTTTTAAAAAATTTATTTATTTTTGAGACAGGATCTTGCTAAGTTGCCCAGGAAGGACTTAAATTTACAATGCTTCTGCCTCAGTCTTCCTAAATGCTGGGGTTACAGGCGTGTTCTACCAGGCCTTGCTTGAATTTTGGATTTTTTGTCTTTTTTTTTTTGTGACAGGGTCTTACTCTGTAGCCCAAACTGGTGCTGAACTCACCATGTAACCCAGGCTGGCCTTGAGCTCACGACAATCCTGCCTCAGCCTCCCATGTGCTGTTTTTTGTCTTTTCTTTTTCTTTTCCTCCTCCTCCTCCTCCTCCTCCTTCTTCTTCTTCTTCTTCTTCTTCTTCTTCTTCTTCTTCTTCTTCTTCTTCTTCTTCTTCTTCTTCTTTTTTTGACATAGGGTCTCACTAAGCTAAGTTGCCCAGGCTGGGCTTGAACTTGTAGTCCTCAGTCTCGGCTTCTCAGATATCTGGAATTACAAGCCTCTACCACTCCTCTGGCTTTGCGTTTTGGACTTTGTTCTCCTTTGGAGTTGGTGCTGTGCAGGGTGGGATGCCCTCTGGATCCTGTCGCAGAAGGAGCCACAACTCCTAGGCAGCGTCCGGGCAAGAGGAGGAACACCAGAGCCCTGGTGTACTGTGGGGCCCTGTGGCATGTGTCACATTAGGTGTATTAAATGCATTTTTAACCTACCATATTTTCAACTTTTGATGGTTTTATTGGGGTATGATCCTGTTGTAAGTTGAGGAGCATCTGTGCACGTGTGTGTGTGTGTGTGTGTATGTATGTGTACTAGACCACACTATAAAATGTGTATCTTACAGAGCTTACAGTTAAAAACCTTTCAAAAACATTAGCCTAGTACAGGTATGATTCCGTTAATTCTTAAAAGAGCAAAGGTATGAAGGTCAGGGGTAAAAGCAGGCCCCAGGGTCCGCTGTGATGGCTCCTGGGCCCCACCAGGGTTGGGGGCTCGTTAACCCATGTTCCCACAGCTACCTGGTGGCGCACACCCTAGGGCGCCGGATGCTGTACCCGGGCTCCGTGTACCTGCTCCAGAAGGCCCTCATGCCTGTGCTGCTGCAGGGCCAGGCCCGGCTGGTGGAAGAGGTGAGGGGCCCCACCTCCCCGGCGCTTCCTCCCCCAGGATGAGCCTCCTTCCCCTCACAGCCGGCCATTGCATCTCCCCCACAGTGTAACGGGCGCAGGGCAAAGCTGCTGGCCTGTGATGGCAACGAGATTGACACCATGTTTGTGGACCGGCGGGGGACGGCCGAGCCCCAGGGGCAGAAGCTGGTGAGAGGATCTGCGGAGCCCGAAGGTGGAGCGTGGGGAGGACGGTAGAGGCTATGGGGACCGAGTCCTGTGGCACCTTCCCTGCAAAACCACAGTCGGGGTGTGACCTCATTTCTCATCTCCACCCCAAAGACCTTTCGTGTAGAAAATCTCGTGAGATGTGAAAAAGGAAGAAGAAATAGTGCTTGACATTCAAGAATCAAAAAATAAGTCACACCTTGGACAACATGTACCATGTCCATAATGGAGTCAGGCTTTACCCTCACACAGCAATCCTGAGATAGATAGGTGCTGGTTATATTGTTTTGTAGATGACAGAACTGAAGCCCAGAGTGACTTCCCGAGATCACACAGTTAATAAGTTTGCATACATACGTGGTGGCATGCACTTGTCATCTCAGCACTCAGAAGGCTGAGGCAGGAGGATTGCTGTGAGTTTGAGGCCAGCCTGGCCTACATAGTTCAAGACCAGCCGGGACCTCAAAGCAAGACCCTGTATCAAAAAAAAAAAAAAAAAAAAGAGTACTGGTGCTGGAACAGTGCAGCCTGGTCCCCAAATCTGTTGCCCTCACAAAGTGGCCCTGGCAGAAGCCCTGAGCCATAGTGTAAAGCTGGGTTCCAGTGCAGCTCTGCTGTTTGTACCTGAGGAGCTCGTGCAGACACTGTGTCTTTGGGTTTCACCTTGGGGCATTGGAGGGTTTTATCTGACTACAGACTGGAGCCCACAAGGAGGGAAAGCAGTCAGCCTGTCACCCAGCAGGAACATGTTGAGCAGGCAGAAGGCCCTGGGTTCAATCCCCACCTCCCCAAAAACTCTGTACTATTCTCCCAGGGAGTAATGGAGGCCCTGTGCTAGCAGCTGAGGAATTCCCCTTGGGCCATCCTCCTCCAGTGGGCTGAGCATCGAAGTCTGTGCGCTCTGCCGCCCCTTCTCCTCCCTGAACACCCCTCAGGCTGCCCTAATGCCCGCCTAGACAGTTGCAGCCCCCGCTTGGCTCCCTCCCAGCCTCCTGTCTGCCTCTTTCCTAGGTGATCTGCTGCGAGGGGAACGCAGGGTTCTATGAGGTGGGCTGCGTCTCCACACCCCTGGAAGGTAAGCCGGAATGTCCCTACCCCCTACCCCAGGGTGACCTCCCAGGCCTGGGGAGGTGTGAGTGGCTCACCTGTGGGGGAAAGTCCATCCCCTCCACACACACACACACACAGACACACACACACACACACACCCCACCCCCCTACCCCTGTCCCTGATAGCCTCCCACTCCTCCCCTGGCCCTGGGCTTTGTGCTCTTCATCCTGTCCCATAGTCATCTGCCTCAGAACTTCTGACATCGCGTCTCTACCCTGGGAGGGGCTGGAGCTGCTTTGCCCCTGAGCTGGAGGGCCCTTGTGTTGTCCTCACCGCCCCCCCCCCCCCACCACCCGGTAGAGAGGGACTCAGGCCACGGGGTTTCAGTCCCTCTGCCCCCTGTCTTACAGCTGGATATTCCGTCCTGGGCTGGAACCATCCAGGCTTTGCCGGAAGCACGGTGAGACCCTCTCTGGAATCCCATTCTTTATTTCTTAGGCCTGCCTCCCCTGGCCAGCCACGGTAGCGGGGAAATGGGTCTTGTATGCCACTCTCCCATGGCAGGGCAGCTGCTGGGGGAGGTGGTGGGTCCGACTGTCACGAGTGGCCCCTCTCACCCTTTGCGTCCACACCTTCTCTTTGTGTTGCTGGGTGGCCACAGGAAGATGGTAGCAGGAGTGGCAGGCGAACTGACCTCTCCTGCCTTCACCCTTCCTCCTGCAGGGGGTGCCATTCCCACAGAATGAGGCCAATGCCATGGACGTGGTAGTTCAGTTTGCCATCCATCGCCTGGGCTTCCAGCCCCAAGACATTGTCATCTACGCCTGGTCCATCGGTGGTTTCACTGGTACCAGCTTTCCTTTCCCTCACCACTGTGGACACATTCAGGCCCCTTGATCAGGGGACAGAGGCTGAGTGGCCCTGGGGGAGGTCTCATCCAAGGAAGCAGATGAGGGTTCAGGGCTGGGCATAGGAAAGGGAATGTTTTTCCGCCTCCTGTCTCCCGACCTCTCCAGATTGTCCCTGGCTGAGATGAGGGTGGAAAGGGGTCACATAGTATTGCGGGTGAGCTGGCCTGTGGGGCAGGGGTAGGCAGGTGGGCAGGAGACTCTCGGTCCTCATCCTCCTCTTTGTCCTGGTACCAGCCACGTGGGCAGCCATGTCCTACCCGGATATCAACGCTGTGATCCTGGATGCCTCCTTTGATGACCTGGTGCCCTTGGCCTTGAAGGTTATGCCAGACAGCTGGAGTGAGTGCTGCCCCCGGGTCTGGCTTTCCTGGGAAGGGGGAGCTACAGTGGGGACCAATTCTTCCTGGAGATGGTTCCCATTTCTCTGAGGAGTAGGTCACCGCCCTGTTGAGAAACAGGAGTGCTCAGCTGCTTGGTGGCCTCGGTGTTCTCTGTGAACGTGGGGACCTTCCTGTTGGGCAAGAGCTTTGTGTCCTTTGTCCCACTCCAGGGGGCCTGGTGACCAGGACAGTGAGGCAGCATCTCAATCTGAACAATGCGGAGCAGCTTTGCAGGTGAGGACAGGCCTGTCCAGTCTCTCCTTCTGCTGGCTGTTCTGATGCCAGAATTGGCACTGAAGGTGAAGTCAGAAGATGGTACTCTCACTCTGTAGTCCAGGCTGGTCCTGAACTCACTGTGTAGTAGCCCAGGCTGGCCTTGGATTCATGGCAGTCCTCCTGCCTCAGCCTCCGGAGTGCTGGGATTACAGGCATGCGCCACCACGCCCGGCTTATGTGGTGCTGGGGAACCCAACTCGGGGCCTTGTGCTTGCAAGGCAAGCCCTTTAACTGCTGTGCCAGTCTTGCTGTCCTATTTTAGTTTTTAGAGACAGGCCCAGGTCAGACTCAAACTTGTGATCCTCCTGCCTCAGCCTCCCAGAGTGATAGGACTATAAGTTTGTACCACCATGCCCAGTCACAATTCCTGTTCTTAAATATACTATCTGTCACCCCCAGTTGAAGAAGGACCCCAGGAGACCCTGTTGAGGCGGGGCTGAGAATGCAGTGGTGCAAGGACAGGCATGGGTCAGCTCTCACTTGTCCCTGGCCTCCAGCTGAGCTCTCCCCATTGCTCTGTCCGAAAGGTACCAGGGCCCCGTGCTGCTGATCCGGAGAACCAAGGATGAGATCATCACCACCACGTGAGTGGAGCCTCTGTCCTCCAGCCCCACCATAGCTAGGGACTTGCTCTCCAAAACCTTGATATCCAGACCCTTCCCCCACAACATGCGGCCTCTCCAGAGTAACTGTCATCCCCAGGGTCCCTGAGGACATCATGTCCAACCGAGGCAACGATCTGCTGCTGAAGCTCCTGCAGTTCCGGTGAGAGCTGGTGGGGAGGGGACTCAGCCGCACTGACCTGGCACGGGGCGGGGGTAGGGGAGAAGGGGTGGGAATTCAGTCCCCAAGTCTTGTCCCTTGCTTCTCACTGTAGGTACCCTCGAGTGATGGCTGAGGAGGGCCTCCGGGTGGTGAGGCAGTGGCTGGAAGCCTCCTCACAGCTGGAGGAAGGTGAGCCGTGCTGGCGCAGCTGGTGGGCAGGGCTGGCCCAGCCAGGTTGCTCACTGGCCCTGTGTCTCTCTCTTTCTGAGCAGCCTCCATTTACAGCCGCTGGGAGGTGGAGGAGGACTGGTGTCTGTCCGTCCTCCGCTCCTACCAGGCAGAGCACGGGCCTGACTTCCCCTGGAGCGTGGGTAAGGAGGCCCCTCAGGCGGGTGGGCAGGGGGGAAGAGACCAGGAAGGGGCCAGCACCTAGGCCCATGGGGCCCATGCTGAGTGACATCTCTGCAGGGGAGGACATGAGTGCCGAGGGACGGCAGCAGCTGGCTTTGTTCCTGGTGAGCTCAGGAGTGGGGAGCAGGGAGGGCCCTGAATGGCTCAGGTGCATGAGGGCTCAGGAAGGGGACCCTTGCACAGAGGAGGTGGCAGCTTCCCCAGCAGGTGGTGGGTTTGGGGGAGCAGGAGTGCCCCACAGCGGCTGCTCACTGCAGTGCCCTGTACCCGCACCCCCTTTTCCTCAGGCCCGGAAGCATCTACACAACTTTGAAGCCACACACTGCACCCCACTTCCAGCCCAGGACTTCCAGATGCCCTGGCACCTCTAGGGACCACCCTGGGCTCCGTCTAGACGAGAGGGTGGGAGGAGGCATGAGGGAGGATCCTGTCCTGTGTGATTCTCCATGTTCCTGTTGCCGTTATAGTTTGTGGAAAGCGGGGGACTCCCCCTCCTCACCGATGTCCCTCTGCACGTTCGTTCCCCTCATCCCATGTGGCAGTACCTAACCCTCCCCACCACATACACCCTGTATTAAATGCATTATACCGAATAATTAATAAAAAGGTATTTTTTCTACTCTAATTGTGTGATTTCCCAGGAGCCAGGGGAGCTAGGGCCTGGCAGTGGGGACAGCAGAGGCCCGCAGGTGGCTGGGCTCCGGGAAACCCCCACTCCAGACAGCCAGCGTAACCCTGCCCATCACTGGGTACCCTTATCCTTCAGCACAGAACCTGAGCTGCCTCTGACCCGGGGCCCAGCCTCAGCCTTCCTGGGTGCCTGCTCTTCCCCAGGCCCCTGCCCCTCCCTCCTCAGTTCCTTTTGTCTGCAGCCTCCTCAGAGGAGAATCAGCAAGGCCAGGCAGCCAGGCGGAGTCCCTCTTCCCCCCCTGCCCCCCAGCTGGTCACCTGGCTTGACATCAACACTTCAGCTTTGTTGCTGATGAAGTGTTTCCTGGTGTCTGACTTCCCCTTGTCTGCCCTGGTCCAGCCTGCGTGGTGCACCTGGCCTGGCCTCGCCTCCCGTGGCCTGTCTCTCTCTGTCTCAGTGCCCTTGTCTCTCTTGCTCAGCTCTCCTTATCCCCACCGGCAGTGAGGGGCAGCTGCCCCCTGCCAACTTAGCAAACCCTGCGAGCTCCCAACCAAGTCTCTTCTCAAACCCTGTGGCACTTCATCAGATACAGGGCCTGCTGGGGGCCAGACTCGGTGCCAAAGATTCCTATCCTCCCACAGCCACACTTTTTTTTTCCAGAGCCACACTCTTAGAAGAAAATTATTAGGCTGAACCTGAGGAACTTCGCTCCTCATGATCTCGGTTCTGTATTTATTTGTTTGGTACTGGAGCTTGGACCCAGAATATTCCCTCTGAGCTATATCCCCAGCCCATTTTTTTTATTTTGAGACAGGGTCTCACTATGTTGCTAAGTTGCCCAGGCTGGACTATAAGGAACTTAACCATCCTGCTGCCTCAGCCTCCCAGAGGGCAGGGATTACAAGCCTGCGTCACCAGGACTGTTGATTTCTGTTTCTTCTCCAACCCCAGTGCGCAGCCCTCCCTGAAGTGCCCCCTCCCCCCAGCAGAGGGTCTGTTTGTCCCTCCTAGCTCAGCAGCACCGTGGGGATGTGGACCACCCTGCCCAGGGCCGCAGGCTACTTCCCGTTAACCTCCTCCCAATCAGCAGGTTCGGGCAGCTAGGTTTCTGTTCAACCCCCACCCCCAGATTGGGGCCACACGCCACTCCTCACCCCCCCACCCCAACAGGGTTCCAGCAGTCTCAGCCAGCCTCTGAGATGCCAGCTCCACAGGTGAGGCTCTGGTCCCTGGGGCCTGAAGCCCGATGTCTGAAGAACTAGGCATACCCAGGGGAGGGCGAGGCCTAGAAGGAGAAAGTTAAAGCCTGGCAGGAAACCTGGGAAGAGGTGAGACCCCCCAGGGGGAGGCGAGGAGGGCATACCTTATCTGCCCACGTCAAGGATCCAGGCCCTGCCTCCCTCTGGTGCTGGACTGTGGGCTGTATGAGTGTAGAGGGATTGCTCCAGGCCCCTGGGAGAGACGTCACAAGTGAGGGCACCGGGACTCCATCAAGCCAGTCGACAAGCCGTTCCATCCCCCTGGGGAATCCCGTCTCCACCCACAGGGCCTTTGCACGGAGCCACATACCCAGCCTTTTTCAAATTTTCAATCCTCCTGCCTCTGCCCCCCAGAGCGCAGGAACCCAGTCATTTCAAGGTGAAGACCCTCGGATTGCTCTCCCAGACCGTGACCCCCAGCAGCCTTCGGCTCCTGGCGCCCCCCCAGCTTCTTCGGCCCCGCCCCACTTCCGTCCTGGGCGCTGGCCTCTGGCCCCCGTCTATTGACTCCTAGGTGTTTCACGCCCAGAGGGCGGGGCAAGCCGCCCTGCTGTCACCATAGCGACTCTTGAAACTCCTCCTCTTTAACCTAAGAAAGCCTCCCCCTGTCACCATGGGAACAGATCTCCAGCCAGTAGCCCGCGCCGGCCTGGCCCTGCCACGTGGACAGCGGACAGGCCGAAAGAAACAAGGGCGGAATTGGTGATACTGAGAGCCCCGGCCGTCCCCTGCAAGTCCTAGCGACAGCGCTGCAGCACCACTTGAAGTCCTGGTCCCCTGTCCCCTTCCGGGAGCCTGTCCTCAACTCGCGAGGCCTCTGGTCCTCTGCCTGTCGGTGGAGGCTGTATTCCAGAGACGGATTCAGAGATCCTTGTTCCATCCCTGTGCCCTCGACACTTCCAGAACAGCCACCGCTAGCAGGTCCTGCTGACCTGTAATCTTAGCACTCAGGGAGGCCAAGGCAGGAAGATGACATGTTCCAGCTCAGACTGAGTAATTAATAGCAAGATCCCATACAAAATCAAAAAATAAAACGTGAGCTAGGGATGTAGTTCCATGTGAAGGTCTGGATTCAAACTTCAGTAATCGAAAAAAACTATTTCAGGAGTTTCTTATAGTCTGGCTGAACTAGAGTGGTGTGGACCCAGTTGACATGGAGCCCGCTGGTCTTGTAGGACGAAGTAGGCAGGTTGCCTGATCCTTCAGGGGTAGTGGTGACCCTACAGCACGACCCTCCAGGCAAACCAAGCCTCGAGCTGCATGTAGGCTGGCACACAGACCCGGGGGAGAGTAGAGGGTGGCCCGGACCGCCTCCGCGTCCCCCCGGGGCCCTAGGTGCAGCCAGGCGTAGGCAAAGGACGCACAGAGCCCGGGCCTGTTGGTGCCACAAATCCCACCCTCTGACCGCAGCTGAGTTTGGAAAGAACAGGAGAAAAAGGTAGGGACTGGGGAGAAAGTGTTCCCAGCACCCCAAGAGCCACGGGCTGAGTACCGGCCTCTTGGTGGCCCAGCTTCTGGGTGTCAGACACTACTGACTTTTGTTTTGTTTTGTGTTTTTTTTTTGAGACAGGGTCTCGCTCTGTAACCCAGGCTGGTCCTGAGTTCACTATGGAGACCAGGCTGGCCTTGGACTCACAGCAATCCTCCTGCCTCGGCCTCCCCACGGCTGGTATGACGCGTGAGACACTAAATCGGATTTATGTGGTGCTGGGGAATCGAACTCAAGTACTTAGCACTTGACTTAGCGCCATTCCTCCAGCCCCTCGGACAGGACTGTCTTAGCCATTATGCAAAACGATTCCACCAAACCTGACCCTGTACTCCCAGCATTGTGGGAGGCTGAGGCAGGAAGATCAGCTTCGAGCCCAGCATGGGTGATTTAGTGACCTAAAGAGACTCTGTCTCAAAAAATAAAAGGTGCGCTGGGGATGTCGCTCAGTCATTCAGTATGAAGGCCCTGGGTTCCATCCCCAGTATCAGAGAGAGAGAGAGAGAGAGAGAGATCCCACCAATAATCTCCTTGAGCCCTTGCACATCAAAACTGGTCCAGTGTTCATTCTGAACGAACCATCCAGTCCTTGTTCTTCCACACCCCTGTGGTGCTGCCTGTTTTCTGCGAGCCTAGGTCGCCATCTTGTGACCAGATTCAAGAATAGCATCCTATTTTTGTGGGCCTGAGGGATTGAACTCAGGGCCTTGTGCTTGCCGGGCAAGCCTCTAACCACTGGACCATTCCTCCAGCCTTTATTCCCGGATGTGCAACCGTGGCAATCTTTTCCAAGAAATCTGATCACAGTCTGAAATCCCCTGGTCAGCACTGTCCACTATCCAGTGCTCCCAGCAGCCCCTCTGCCTCCCCCCACCATTGTTTTGTTCAATTACCTCCCTGGCTAGAGCAGGAAGAATAGCTTGTGGCTAAATCGCTTACCTAGCAAGCATGAGGCCCTGGGTTCGGTTCTCAAGCACCACATAAACTGGATGCACTAGCCCATGCCTGTAATCCCCAGCACTCAGGAAGTCCTTTGTCTATAAGACCAGGAGGATTGCCCTGAGTTCAAGGCCAGCCTGGGCTACTTAGCTGGCTCCTGTGGAGAGTGAGATCCTGCCTCAAAAAAAAAAAAAAAAAAAAAAAAAAAAGCAATAAAATAAGTTATCTCCCTGGCCAGACTGTGTCCTGTAGGGCAGGACTTTACACACTAATCCCCAGGTGCAACAAGCATCCGTTGAATGTAAAACAAACCCCGCCCCCCATTCCTCTGTTGCTGAGTCCCTGGCCCAAACCAGGCTGTTCGGCCCAGAGTGGCTGTGGGTGGACACTGGCCTGCCAGTCCTGGCGCTGGTTTCCACCTCCCTCCTTCTTCTTGGCCAGCTTCTCGCCCACCAATATAAGTTCTGACCAGAGGCTGGAGGGCAGCCGTGTCCTTCACGGAAGGCCCTGCAAGGAGCTGGAGTCTGGGGCCCCTGGGCCTCCACGGCAGTCCCCAAGCGCTGTGCAGCATCCTCATAATAGTGCTGGCCATGAACTTGGAGCGTGGTAAGTGGCTCCCAAGGGTTGGAAGGGTCTCCTGGCCTGCCGGATGGAGAACCCAGATACTGAGTGTCCAGGGACATGGGCCCAGGGTGCTCAGGCAAACCCAGACAACAGGCTTGCCTAGCAAGCGCAAGGTCCTGGGTTCGATTCCCCCAGAACCATATAAACCAGTTGTGGTGACGCATGCCTGTCATGCCTGCACTCGGGAGCCTGAGGAAGGAAGATTTCTGTGAGTCCAAGGTCAGCCTGGGCTCCATAGTGAATTCAGGACCAGCCTGGGCTGTAGAGTGGGACCCTGTCTCAAAAAGAAAAAAGAAAGAAACTAAGTCACCAAAGAAGAACTACCCTAGCAGAATTGCTCACAGGCTGCACTTGTCTGAGGCTCATCTGTAAATTTATTTTTTCACTAGTAAATTTTCTTTTTTTTTCAAGACAGGGTCTTGCTCTGTAGTCCAGGCTGGTCCTGAACTCACTGTAGAGCCCAGGCTGGCTTCAAACTCCCAAGGGCTAAGATTCCAGGTGTCACCTGTGAATTTAGAAGCTTGCAGAGTGCTGGGCACATGTTAATTCTTCAAATCCATGTGAAATGAATACGTGAGCATGGTAATGAGTTTCCCAGCTCTCGAGGTATGAGAGCAGAGAATGGAGATTTGAAAAAAAAAATAATGCTTCTGGTATATTAAACTAGATGCCTTTGAGCAATCTGTGATTTCTTAGTTTCCTAGGGTGAGGAAGTTTCAGTTTAAGGTCATTGCTTCTCTGTGTTCTAGGTAAGACTGTTTCTGTCAACAAGAACCCTCTTCAAGCACCTCCATTCCCAAAATACCTATGCTGCTATCGCTGCCTCATGGAGACCAAAGAGTTGGGGTGCTTCTGAGGTCTGACATCGGCCTCACCTCACAGACAGCTGCTGCATCACCCTGCCCATAAGGAACAGTAAGCTGGAGGTGAGGTGGGGCTCAGGGGCCCCGGGTTTGCTCCCCAGCATCAAACAAACAACAGCAAGGTGCCTTCCCGGGCCATAGGCCCAGCCCTCTCTGGAACTGAGCCTGTCTCAGCCTTCCAAGCTGTGCCCCCATCTTTTTCTCGCAACTAAGCTGAACTTCCTTCAGAGCCACTTCCTGTCTCCACTTCTACCCTTCCTGTGTGGGTCTGCAGCCAACTAACTGGCTACCTCCCGCTCTGGCACCCAGCCTGGAAGGGGACCTCAGAGGCACCTGGCCTTCCCCTAAGCTGCCCGGTTCTTGCCTGTCAGTATAGCTCCTGCCGGGGTCACTCTTCTGACCCCTCCTTGGTTCTTCACTCTCACCCTCATTAAGTCTTTGACCCTTAATGTTTTGCTTTGTCTGAGACATGGTCTTGCTCTATAGACCAGGCTGGTCCTGAACTTACTATATAGCCCAGGCTGGACTCTAAATCACAGCAATCCTCCTGCCTCAGCCTCCTGAGTGCTAAGATTATGGGCATGCGCCGCCACACCTGGCTTATGTGGTACTGGGGGACTGAACCCAGGGTCTTGGGCTCGTTAGCCCCT
Organism: Ctenodactylus gundi; assembly: GCA_004027205.1. Taxonomy (NCBI): domain Eukaryota; kingdom Metazoa; phylum Chordata; class Mammalia; order Rodentia; family Ctenodactylidae; genus Ctenodactylus; species Ctenodactylus gundi. The sequence goes on along the minus strand of PVKB01003220.1, from coordinate 91,516 downwards.
GACCATTAAGTTTGATCTTTAGCTTTCTTCACTGTAAACTTCCCACCTGCTCCCACGGCTCCCCAGTATCCACACTGCTTCCTCCTGGGTCAGAACACCACACTGAACCGTTTTCGTGTTTAAGTATCGGAGTATTCCATACACGTGTGTCCAAGAAAAGTTTTCTGTTTTTTTGTTTTTGTTTTTGTTTTTCTGTTCTGAGGACTCCACCCAGAGCCTTCCCTCTAAGCTTATACCCGCAAGGTCTGAGTCACTATGTTGCCCAGGCCGCGCTTGAACTCGTCCCACTGAGAAATTTCTCATGACCAGTCTTTCTCTGCCCCCATGCACCTGATACCACATTTTTTTTTTTTTTTACGGTGGTGGTGCTGGGGCATCAAACACAGGCTGTACATACTAGGCAAACGCTGTACCATGGAGCCACGTCCCCTCCCCAGCTCCCCAGCCCCCTTCCTGCTTTCTTTCTTTTTCTTTTCTTTTCCTTTTCCTTTTTCCTTTTCGTTTTTCTCTTTCTTTCTTTCTTTCTTTCTTTCTTTCTTTCTTTTTTTTTTTTTTGAAACAGGGTCTCACTTTGTAGCCCAGGCTGGTCCTGAACTCACTATGGAGCCCAGGCTGGCCTTGGACTAATGGCAATCTTCCTGCTTCAGCCTCCCAAGCGCTGGGATTACAGATATATGCCACCATGCCTGGTTTATGTGGTGCTGGGGAATCAAACTTGAAGCCACAAGGCTTGCTAGGCAAGTGCTCTAATGCCTGTGCTATTCCTCCAGCCCCTCTAGAAGTCTTTTAGTCCAGGCCTGGGTGTGGATTAGTAATGACAAGTAGAGGGAAGGGGTGAGCGTCTTTGGGGCTCTGCGTGGGGACCCCCTTGTCCCCCCAGGCAGCGGCCCGGACATCGTGGTGAGTGACTGCCGCAGCACAGAGCGGATGTCGCATTGTTCGCGCACCGGCCTTTCTCCCGTGCTTGGCTTCTGGATATTCTCTCACTGCTGCTTCCAGAGCTTCTGCAGTGACCCTCAGAAGCAAGCGCTCTGCATTCATTAGGACCGCAGCGACCCCTGGAGTAAAACTCTGCCCATTTCAGGCCATGCTCCTGACTCACAAGGGTCCCTCCTGGCAACCTGGAGCCTCTGGGCAAGCCCTCCCGCCTGCCTCAAGCCGCCGGTCCGCGCAGTCCCACCCTGCCTCCAGCCTCCCTCTCTTGCCCCAGATCCTCTGGTTTTCCTCCAAAATAAATTGCATGCCATGTGTCCATTTGTCTGTCTCTCCTGGTGGAAATGACCTGCTGGCCTACCCTGAACCTGGGACAGGAAAGGGGCTCCCAGCTCTGCTCTGGCCCCCCTAAGGAGCTCCAGGTCCCAGGCCTTGGCAAATTACTTCTCAGTTCCGGAATTGGAGTGCTCAGTTTGAGGCTGTCTTTGGCTTGCTAGGGCTGTGGACACCCGACCAGGCCGCAAATGGTCCTGCCTCAGGCTCCAGTCTCTGCTGGGACTACAGGTGTACAATACTGCACCCTGCTACTGTTTCTGTTAGGCTAAAGCAAGAGGTCCCGGAGGAAGATAGGCTAGGCAAGAAGGGCGAGAGGGACAGTTTCTTCCCTTCTTTGTACTTCGTCTCCTGACCTCAAAATTCACGAGTGTCTTTTGCCTTTGCCCCGAGTCAGGCTGCTAAGATGCAACTCTGCTAATCTGCAGAATGCTGGTGCGGCCTTTCCCATCGAGCACAGACAAAGCTTATCCAAGCTGCTGTGAGGATTGCAGCCGCTCTTGAACAGTCGGGAGGGCCTGGCCAGAGGCAAGAGGCAGTGGTGGGTGCAAAAAAGGTCGTTAAGCTGGCTACACAGGTTTGTAAGCGACAAACGCCATGTTATGATAAGTACAAATGTCTGTATTGTCAGCAAGGCATAAAAATAGGCCAAAAATTGCGAATTGTTTATGCATGTTTTACACACATATGCACACACACACACACACACACACACACACACACACACGGGATTCAACCCACAGCATTCGTATACAGGGCCAAGAAATACGTATTTCTTTCTCTTTGAGGACTGAGCCCAGGGTCTTCATACTGAGATACATCCCAGCCTCCTGGTCTCCCCCACCCCCTTTTTTTGGGACAGAGTCTGGCTAAGTGATTAAATTGCCAAGTTGGAGCTCAAACTTGTGATCCTCCTACCTCAGCCTCCACCTGTGCTGGGATGGCAGGCCAGCACCACTAGGTCTGGCTCTAAGCCTTTTTATTTATTTATTGAGACAGGGTCTTGCTCTGTAGCCCAGGCTGGTCCTCAACTATGGAGCCCAGGCTGGCCTTAAATTCATGACAATCCTCCAGCCTCAGCTTCCTGAGTGCTGGGATTACAGGTGTGTGCCACCACATCCAGCTTGTGCAGTGCTGGGGAATCGAACCCAGGGCACCACTGCTGAGCTCTGCTACCAGCCCAAGCGCATCTGCTTTTGTGTGCGTGTACGCTCACTCCCATGCATTCCCTCAGCACACAGCATTGTCCCTCCTCGGCAGGTGACCACAGTGAGGCTGAGCAACGGACTTAGGGGCAGAAGAGCTGGGTCTGGGCCTCCTAGCCACAAAGCTGCACTGCTTCTGGGACCCCAGCACCTGGCTCCCTCTCCTGGGACTCCTGGAGTAGCGTGTCTAGAGTTTGTTGAATGCATATAAAAGGTTGACTTGGGGCTGGAGGAATGGCTTAGCACTGAGTCCAAGGCCAGCCTGGGCCATGTGGTGAGACAGAGTGACACCCTGTTTCAAAAAATAAACAAATAAATGGTTGACTTGAGCATCCATTGTTTTCTGCATGCTCTCGGTTTCTCAGAATAAAGACCCAGCTGCCACAGCCCCCAGCATGTTCTGCCCTCTTCTCCCCTCTCCTCACACTGGATTCCATCCAGAGGTCACAGAGGCTGGGATACTTGACAAGGTCTAAGGACTGCAGGATCCAGCTTCCTCAGCACTGGGCCTGGGTCTTTCTAAGAAAAGACTTTTCTTCCTTTACAGGTGAAAACCCCTAGAATCACCTGAGTTTAACTTTTGTTTTGAGACAGGGTCTTGCTCTGCAGCCCAGGCTGGTCCTAAACCCACTATGGAGTCCAGGCTGGCCTCAAACTTACCGCAATCCTCCTGCTTCAGCCTCCTGAGTGCTGGGATTACTGGCATGTGCCACCATGCCCTTATTTTTTTCGTGTCTGTGTTGTGCTGGGGAATTGAACTCAGGAACTTGAGTTTGCTAGGCAAGCGCTTTAATCGTTGAGCTATTCCTCCAGCCCTGGGTTTAACTTTCTACATTTCACAAGGCATGTTCAAGGGTGAGGGAGGTCACAGTCCTCACGCTTTGATCTTTAGCTGAGCAGTGGATGGGACGGATGCAGCTTCTTCAGGGCAGCTGTGAGGAAGCCACACCCCCAAGCACAGTAGGCAGGGCTCTGCAAACATCTGAATCCCCCCACCAACTCTCTTTAACCTGTCTACCCCTGCCAGCACTGGAGTCTGACCCCACAAACAACTCGACACAGACTTAGTCCAGTCCCACTTTATTGTGGAGGACAGTGGGGCAGAGCAAGGCCAACGCTCCCCCGTCCTCCCCAGGAGCTCACGGATGTGGGTGGAAGATGCCAGTGAAGGGAATCGTGGCTGAGGTCAGAGATTGCAACAAGAGGAGGGAGGCAGGCTGGTGGAGACCTGAGGGAGGGACAGCAGATGGCCACGTCCGAAAACAGGCAGCCAGCCAGGGCAGGAAATCTGCACAGAAGTCCACTCGATCCTCCTGCTCAAAGTTCAGCTTGGCCCCACGTCTGAAGACAGGGAACATGGTGTCAGACCTGCACGGACATGCAGGTGACCAGACTGAGAGTGGCAGGAGAGGAGGCATACTCAGATGACGGGAACTCTGAGGCTTTCTCCAGCCAGCTGAGGCAGAATCTGCACTTGTTGGTACAAAGGAAGATGGCCTAGGAGACTGTAGGTACCAGAGGGTGTGAGAGTTCTCAGAGGGCAGCAGAGGAAGCTGGGAAGGCTGGAAAGAGGGGCAGCACCAGAACGGAGTATGAGAAAAGGAAGGTGTCAGGATCCAGCTCAAGGAAGAACCAGAGTCCTGAGCTGTTGAGGAACAAGTATATGTGGCGCAGGTCAGCAATGGACCAGCCCAGCTCCAGGCGGCCCAGGCCCTGAGGCTCCTGCTCCGCACAGGGCCCAGGCAGGGGCGAAGAGAGGTTCAAGGCCCGGTATGACTGGCGGATCTGCAAGTCAGACAGAGGGTGGGTCAGGGGCCTCCCGGAGGGCTTGGGCAGGGAGCTCTGGAGCTGAGGACTGGACCAGGAGTTGCAGTAATCGTACTGGCAGCACTGAGCCTGATACCAGTAGTTTGAGAAGTGTAGTGTTTTTCTTGGCAGCGGTAGGAGTTGTACTGTCCACAGCCTCGGATGTTGAAGCAAACCTTAACACCTGGGGGGCAGAGGCGGCTATAATCCTGGTTGCTGCCTTCCCACACCTGGCTCCCTTCACACTGATGCCAGCCAGCCCTTATCCACACCCTACTTCTATCCTAGGCTCCTGTAGAAGATACCAGAAGATGTGCTTAGCTGGCCAACACTTCCACCCTTCCTTTTAAGATCCCCCGTATGTGAGAAAACACAAAGGCACCGCTGTCCCCTTCGTGGGACTTTCCTCACCATAATGGATGGCGATGACCATGCATGGGGACATCCTGCTGATGGAGCACTTCTCCGAGCCTGAAATGCATCCTACAGAAGGGTCTTCCGAGAGGCAGAAGTGGCAGGTCTGGACTTTGGGAACAGGATCTGGAGATGCTTAAGAGAGGGGAGCAGTGGCTCCTTCCTGTGGCCCCTGCTCTCCAGGAAGCCTGAGCATACAGGGATCCTGCGACACGCCTTCCTCCCCGCCTGAGCCCCACTTACCCTTTCCCATTGTGAAGCCCACCATGACCAGCATGCCTACAAGTATACAGGCCTTCATTACACAAGTCAGAAGCAGCAGTTCCCGTGGGACGCCCTGAAGCCCCACCTTCCGGGGCCATTGCTGCTGGATCCTGAGCTTCAGGGTGCTTCAGACAGGCATTCTGAGCAGGGTCTGCTGGAGGTGCAGGGCTATATTCCTGCCAGGGGCAGGACCCTAGCTAGGGGAGGAAGCTATTAACTGTGCAGGAGGTACAGTGTGTCCCTACCCACAGTCTGGTTCCTGAGTGTGGGAGCAGTGGCCCAGACAGGAGCAATACCTGGTTCTCTTAATCCCTGTCCTATATGTCCCCTGAAGACCCAATCCCTTCCCTCAAGGGTCCAAGGATCAGTGCCTGCCTCTGGCACCACCTGCTGTTCTCCCCCACTTGAGGATCAGGGCCCACTGAGCATGCTGGGGGACAAGAGCCCCCATCCTTTTGAGATGAGCATGTCCACCTCCCCAGCAAAGGACACAAACAACCCACTTAGTAGCAATTCTGGATCTCCTCCTTCTCTCCACCCTCTACAGTTCTATTTAGGACTATATTCCCTTTAAAACTGAAAGACAATGCTTCTATCATCATTATAAACAGATAGCTATGATGGCCAGGAAAGCCAATACTTCTCTAGTCTGAGTCTTTTCCTTTTCACGTTACTTCATGCCAGTGTAAATTCTATTCTGCTCTATACAAAAGATATCACCCAGACCCATGGGAAACCAATCTGTGCTGGTTTCCAACCTGGGGAGGGTGAGCTGGGCCATGAGGGCCCCTGGGGTCCACCACACCACCACCCACCTTCCCCTCCCAATCACAAGCACCAGCCACCTAGCTCATTGCCTTTTCGTCCATTTTATTTCATATTCCCACAATAATGACTCCTTTAATTTAAACTAAAAACCAAAGAGGGTTCCTGAAGGGGTGGCAGCAAAGAAGTGGAGGTGTCAGGTAGGGAGGGGCAGCTGGGGGGTCAGCGGATCGTCTTCACTGGGCTCTTGAAGTTGCTGGCGGCTTGCAGCTGCAGCTGGTAAGCCATCGGATGGATCTTGAAACCGTAGAGCCTGGGTCAGGGCAAAGGTCAGATAGGCACAGGATGAGTGCCACCCCAGCCCTGTGAGTGGCCCATATACCCACCCCAGCTCCTCCATGGGCCTGCTTAATGCTTAAGGATAATAGTTCTCAAAGTACTTCGCTTGGAAGTATTTGGAAATGTTCATTAAACATCCAGTTAAAACTCTATGTTCTGGGGCTGGGGCTGTAGCTCAAAGGTTAAAAGTCAGGATCCTGGGTCTGATTCCCCAGTACCACATAAACAGGGTACCGTGGGGCATGCCTATAATCCCAGTACTTGGGAGGCTGAGGCAGATGGACTGCTTTAAGTGTAAAACCAACCTGGGCTACATAAGTTTAGGACCAGCCTGGACTACAGAGAGAGGTTCTGTCTCAAAACAAACAAATACCCCTTAAATTCCACATAAGGTACAGTGATATGCCCTTACAGTCACAGCTCCTGGGAGAGCTGAGGCAGAAGACTCCCTTGAGAGCTCAGGAGTTTGAGGCTACCCTAGGCAAGATAGTGAGATCCTGTCTCCAGAAGCAGGGCAGGGCAACCTGAGCGTAGCTCAGGGGAAGAACATGTACTTGTGTCTCGGCATGCACAAGACCCTGCGTTCAACTCCCACCACATACACACATACAAAACCACACCAAAATCTGGTTGTTGGTGGTTCACACCTGTAATCTCAGCACTCTGATGGTGCTACCAGGAGGATTTCAAGCTTGGGCCCAGCCTGGGCAACTTTTTCAAAACTAAAACAAAAAAAAAATGGCTGGGGACATAAATGAGTGTAAAGACCCTACGTTCAATCCTCAGCAATGCAAAAACAAAAACAAGCCAAAACACTCCTTCATATTCTGGGAGAAATACATCAATACTTGTTTCAATATACAGCATAGTTTTTCTTCCTTAGTAGAGTAGGAATGAAGAACCAGAAGAGAAAGCATTCTCAAGCAAGCTCGCAGAACTAGAAAGTCGAGCACCCAAAGGTGGCAATACCAGCTACCACTTAGATGAGACATCAAGCCAGATTTTGTGGTGCAGGCCTGTCATCCCAGCACTCTGGGAGGCCGAGTCAGGAGGATCAAAAGTTCAACCCCAGCCAGGGCAACTTACCAACTTGGTAAGGCTATCTCAAAATCAAAGACAAAAAATGTTCTGGGGATATAGCTCATTGAGAAAGTCCTGGGTTTAATCTCCAGTACTAACAAAACCATAAGTACTTCAAGTATTCCAAACAATTCCATGTTCACGTCATGGGAATAAAGATACTGTCAGGCACGTATAACCAGCATCGTTTTATGAAGGAAACCGAGGCACAGGCAATCAAAAACTTCCCTCAGCTGAAAGGAGCCCTGGCTTTGAGAGAGGCAGGCTTCAAGAGAAGCCTCTGCTTGTCCCATCTTCTCTCTGGGAATCCTGGACCTGTCCTTTGACCCTTGGTGACTATGTCTCTGTTTCCCACCTGGGCACAAACTGGTTAGCAGGTCGCTTGGGCCGGTACTCGGGATGCACCATGAAGAGCATGTGAGGGAAGCCAGTGCCGAAGTAGGCGCCGTCCGTGTGATGGTGCCTTGATGACTTGGGTGTGTACACGTCCATGCACTTGGGGCAGTAGAGCTTCACCATGGCCTCGCCTGGGATGTCCGAAAGGCCTGAGGGACAGCCAGACTCTGTGCACCAGGCACCCCAAATTCTGGCCAACACCACCCAGGACTCAGGCACTGGCCTGCTGAAGTCCAGCTTCTCAGAGGACTGCCATTTGGTGCCCTCCTCTCCCTTTGTCAACACTCACCAATGGGAAGCATCGGCTGGTTCTCACAGTACACACGGGGACAGTAGCCAAAGTCTCCCTGCTGGTACTTCTCCAACTGAGGTAAATACAGTAGAAGGGATCAGAGGCTATGTGGAGAAGCAGAGGCAGCTCCCCCTTTAGCCAGTCCACAACACTCTGCCTCCTGTCCCCGACCAAAAGCCCTTTCTCTGGCCCACACAGGCCCTCAGACTCCCCTACAGACTTTCTTTCTCTTAGGCAGAATGCAGACTATCAGTGCTATTTGCTATCTGTCCCCTAGGGAAAAGGCATGCTACACCCCCGTTCAAAGGTCTCCTCTCCCTCCATGGAGACAGTCCCCTCGGCATGACACCAAGTGGATTCAAAATCAGGCCCAGCTCTGGGTTCTTCCCTTCATCTCAACTAGACTCCGTGTCAGGGATGACAGGAACCTTTGTTTCCCTTATTGCCTCAGAAAGAATTACGTAGAAGCGAGGCCTCACCATCTGGGCAATGCCACGGTTAGTGAGGATGTAGCGGGCGTGGATCAATCCATAAAGCATCTCAGCTGCCTGCTCAATCAGGTCACTCTGGTTGGGGTTGTCTTCCAGCTCTTCATCTGCAACATGGGCCGCCCAAATGCAACCTCTTGTTTTTCAGCTTTCCTAGGCACCCCACACCCATGCCCAGGGCCTGCTGGCTACTCAGTTTGTACAGCACCCACCTTACAGCTTCAACACCCACATCGCCTGGGCACGTGACTGAGAAAACTAGGCCTCTGACCCTTCCACTAACCCAAGACAGCTCTGTCTTCTCTCCACACCTCTTCAGCCTCTGCTCTCTCCTCTCCCTCCCAACTCTCTGCTCAAAAGCTAAATGTGAAGATACCAACAAAGAAGAGATTCTACATTGGAATGCCCAAAGCCACAGAAAGACGTGGTAAATGAGACCCATGAGGAAAGTGGTATTATGGAACAGAGCTGAATTCCACATTCACAGAGCAAGGGGCAAGTCACACAACAAGGCAAGAGTCAAGTGAGGGAATCCAAACACAGCAAAGGATCTCAGAACAGGGGGGCTAGAGAACCAAAAGTCCGGTAGTTCCCAAAGGCCTAGGCTCCACTTCCAGTACCAATAAATATACACCAAGAAGCAAATGAAAAGGGATGGAAAGAGGCAGGGGAAGCACGCACACATGCACACTGAAAACCCCTTCAGTGCCTCACCTGGCTCCAGGTCCAAGATCATGTCCAGAGCTTGTCGATAGTGAGGCACCTGCTCATTGAGGCCAGTAAGATTAAATTTGTCCTGAATGTAGTCTTCATCCACCTGTCAGGACACAGAAGTCACAAGGTTAACCTGTACCACAATCCCCAGCATTGGCCCGGGTGAAATGCTCCAACTGATGCCTTGTCCATAACAAACTATAACCATTCTTCCGATCTGGCCGAAGTATTTGGAGTCTCTCCTCCCAGTTTACATACATTTTCTCCTATAAAATCATTCTCCCCCTCCCCTGGACAAGAAGGTGTAGCAATCTCCTCCTTACAGACACTCCTTTCAAAATCTGTCTCCATTGCTGTAGCTCATCACTAGCAAAGTTTCCTCCTCTCCTCAGGGACAGTTACACCCTGAGGTCAATGGGGACTGAACAGCTTGGTGTCTAAAGACAAAATTCCCGACACTAACACACAACTCTGCGCACTAGAAAACATTTTCACAGGCTGCAGTTCAATTCTACTAACAGAGATATGCACTACCGATACCATTCTAAAGAGGCAGCAGCTAGCTATTCTAATGTTAGATTGCTGCGGGGTTCCAAGGTGGGGACTTGGGCCCCAGTCCTGCCACTTCATGGCAGGTTAGGAGAGCGCTATTGACAGGTAAGAAGGTCCACGGACACATGTAAGACAAGTGTGTGCAGACACAAGACACTGGCAAACAGGGACACCGAGAGGAACTCACTTCACAGAAGAATTCATTACCACGGAGCCCACAGAACCAGGAAATCCAGGACACCTCCTCTGAGCTACTCATCTTCACCTCGGCTGGAAAAAGAAGAGCCTACGTGAAGGCCAAGCCCGGCCAGCCTCTGGTGTCGTCCCTCCTCCCACACTCGGCCTCCAAGCAAGGAATAATTTAGGGCCACCCCTTCTTAAAGGATCCCGAACACGGGAGCACGCCTCTCCAGCCTCTTTTCTGTAAGATGAGAAGTTCTCTGAAATCCCCCTCTAGCGAGAAGTCGACAGGCACAGACCCAGCAACCCGCCCACACCCCTGGCGCTCCCGAAGTCCAGGCCCCCTGCCCTCGGCGTCCGCTTCGGCAGAGCCCGGTACCCCTAGGACCCAGGTGACTCCATGTCCGCGATCCCTTTCGCAAGGGCTCCGAAGTTTATGTTTCTAAAACAAGAGTCGAGTCTTTCCTGTTCTCACAAGCTGGGGATGGAGCTCGGGTCCCTTTCACGGGAGTACCCGCAACGCGCCTCCGCCAACCAAGCCTCCCTCCTCCCGTCGGTGCTGGACCGGGTCACTTCCTTCTTCGCCCCCACATCAAGGCAGGGAGACCCTACGTGCCGCGCCCAGGGACAGGGGACTCAGCACGGCAACAGTCTCTCGGACTCACCGGCTGGACGGGAACCGGGAACGGGGTGGGGGAGGGGACTTGCTGTTCGTAAGGAACGCCGCCGACCGCTAAGGCGCAGGCCGCGGACCCGACCGCGGCAGGAGAAGTGGGGTGGGGGGCAGTGGAAATTGGGGAAGGCGGGGAAGAGGGCAACGCGCAAGCTCTGAGTCGGGCGCCTCAGTACATGCTGGGATATGGAGTCCCTCGTAAGAGAAGAGACGGGCGAAACGAGAAAAGTGGACTACGAATCCCATGTGGGCCTGCGCACGACCCTGATGTCGCGAGGCTCTAAAGGAAGCCGCCTGGGGGCGGGGCTTAGCCAGGCGCCACCGGAAGCGGAAACCAAGTACGGCGTTTGGGAGCAGGGAGCCTGGGAAATAGAGTCGAGTGCTCACTGGACCAAGGACCTGAGAGGGGGCAGGGCCAAGACCCAGCCGCTTGGATCTCCTCCGGCTGCTCCGGTTTCGCGGTTCTCTACAGATCTAGGCCGGGTGCTGTCGCCCAGGGGATTGTCACCTACAGCGGGGCAACCCCCGGGCCCTTACAAGGTCTGTCAGGCCCGCATTGGGAATCTGGGAATCCTCAGTGGGGGCCGTGTTTCCCCCCCGCCCCGGACCTAGCGTCAGGCGGACGTGCGCCGGCTTCCGTGAGGAGGGGCCTGGGCCGTCGCGCCGGGGCGTGACTGAGCTGGGTAAAGCGGGGCGGCCCGGTGCGCTGACCTGTGGTGGCGCTAGCCATTCCGTGTCTCCGTTTCCTCCTACGGCTTGGATGGAGAGCGCTCTGCTTTGGGCTGTTTGAACCCTGGGTAGAGGAATGGGGAGAGTACCGTGACGTTATTTCATTTCACAGCTTCTGGACATTTCACAGGTTTTCCTCTGACTCCTCGGGACTTATCTTGGCCGGAGAGTGATTTCCCGGCTTCAGAAAAGGAGCTCGGAGCGGGGGGCCACGTCCAGTGCGGCGAGGGGCATTGTGGGGGCGTTATGTGAAAACAGGACCCCAACCGATACGTCTTCTTGGGGCCTCGCGCAGCTCGGGCCCGCAAGGCTTCGCGCACGTGTATGCAAAGGGTGCGGGGCGGGGAAGTGAATCGTGTAAGTAGATTTTGATTGTAGCTGCGCATGCGTCTTTGTGCCATCTGTTTGATTGTATTAACTTTTATGTTTGCATACAGAAGCTGCAAAGCAATGCAGACAGGGGCCGACAGGGGCCTTTCCTCGAAGCCCTCTGGAGGCACGTCACATCACTTTTTGTTTGGGAAGAGGAGATGCCGAAATCCCATTGAGGAAGATATAAAGGGCCAGGCGGATTCTTAATGGTATGTGTGACCGGACTGGTATGGGTCCAGAGAGGCTGGCTTTATTGTCAGAGGTGGAGGTGGACGATAGGATATCTGAACAATTTTTTTATGGAGTTAGATTATTATTCATTTAGATTTTGTTTTTTTAATTTTTTTTCTTTTTTTTTTCTTTTTTCTTTTTTTTTTTTGATACAGGGTCTCGCTCTGTAGCCCAGGCTGGACCTGAACTCACCAAGGAGCCCAGGCTGGCCATGGACTCATGACAATACTCCTGCCTCAGCCTCCAGAGTGCTGGGATTATAGGCATGAGCCACCAGGCCCAGCTTTATGTGGTTCTGGGGAATTGAACTCTGGGCCTTGTGCTTGCAAGGCAAGTGGTTTAACTACTATGTCATTCCTCCAGCCCTGTATTTTGATTTAGTTTGTTTGGGTTTTGTTTGTTTGCCAATTTGGTTTTGAGACAGGGTCTTGCTCTGTAGTCCAGGCTGGTCCTGAACTCACTGTGGAGCCCAAGCAGGCCTCCGACTCATGGCAATCCTTTTGCCTCAGCCTCCTAAGCACTGGAATTACAGGCCTGGGCCACCACATCTATATAATTTTTATGTGGTGCTCAGGAATTGAACTCTAGGCAAGCGTTCTGACCACCAAAAACACCCTCAGCCCTGCAGATGGTGATGATGATGACCATTGATACAGGCTCTTGCACTGTAGTCTTCCTGGTCCCAATCTATGTGGTCCGGGCTTCCCTCAAACTCATGGTAGTTCTCCATCCTCAGCCTCCTAACTACTGGTGTTAATAGGTGTGCACCACCACCCCAGCTAATTTTTATGTGGTGGTAGTGGGTATCAAACCCACAGTCTTATGCACACTGGGAAAGCACTCCAAGCATTGAGCTATGCCTACAGCTCCAATTTATTTTATTTTTTGTGATGGGGTAGAATCCAGGACCTTCAGCAGGCTAGGGAAGCATTCTACCACTGCACTACATCCCACAGCTCCTCATTATTTTCTTTGTTAACTTTTATCAAGGGGCATGGTCTGTTATCATAGGGTCTGTATTTTTACACAGGACCTGTGGTTCTAATTTGTGGAGTCAATTTTAGGGCAGGAGGGTGTTTTGATTCTCAGGCTACATTTTCCTCATCCCAGCAGGTCCTTGGAAGTAGATGTTATTCACCACTGGCTTTGGAGTGGGAGGTTGCTTGCCTCATCCTTCTCACTTTGCCTAGTGAACATTTTTCATTTCTTCTAAAGGCCATGTCCATGTCATCTCTCATCACGTTCACCCCGGCCACCAAGCCCAGCGACCACTGGAAGGATGGACAGCAGCAGGCACAGCCCGAGGAGTCAGCACCTACTCTGGAAGGGGCCACAGCCCGGGCTTTCTATGAGGCCCTCATTGCAGAGGAGAACACTGCCTCAGAACCCCAGAGATCACAGCCTGAAGCTGTTCAGGAGAGAAAGAGGAAGAAAAGAAGAACGAGGGAGCCAGCAGCAGAAGTAGCTGCAGCGGGAGTTTCAGGAAGACATAGCCAAGGGAGATCCCTTGAGGCCGAGGACAAGATGACCCAGTGCATACTGAAGGCAGCCCAGGATGGGGATGTGGCAAAACTTCGAAGGCTGCTGGAGCCCCTTGAGGCAGGGGGAGCCGGAGGGAATATCAATGCGAGAGATGCTTTCTGGTGGACCCCCTTGATGTGTGCCGCCCGAGCAGGCCAGGGAGCTGCTGTGCACTATCTCCTGGGCCGGGGGGCTGCTTGGGTGGGAGTCTGCGAGCTGGGTGGAAGGGATGCCCCTCAGCTGGCTGAAGAAGCAGGCTTCCCAGAGGTGGCCCGTATGATCAGGGAAAGCCATGGAGAGAGAAGGAGCCCAGAGTCCAGGTAAAGAGGAGCCTTACTTCATACCTGTCTTCATACCAGTCAGTGTTCATTCTCTAGTGGTTATGGACATGAGCTCCCTGGGTTTAAATCCTGATTCATTTTACTTGGAAGCAACTTCTGTCCGTGTCTCAGTTTCCTTGTCTTTCTGGTGGGGTGGTAGTGAGAATTTAATGGGTCCGTACATTTAATGCTAGAACAGCTGCAGTATTATTTGTCCTTTACCCAGGAGCTGTGGCTTGTTACCACCTCTTCTACTCCGCTGTTCTCTCGGACCCTTAGGACTGAGTAGGCAGGGATGCGGGGGAAGCTCAGTGGTAGAGCTTGTGTAGCATGTGAGAGGCCCGGGATTAGATGCATTGCACCACAAAACAAAACAAGTGGTGATGCTGAGTTGGGAGGAAGGCAGTGTGCTTCTTAGCAGAAAACCTGGGAAGATTCCCTGCCACCCTTTCTCTTCCTTGGCCTTCAATGCTTCTACTTTTTCTGCAGGTCCTCGCCCTCCTCCCCTGAGTATTGTGAGACGTGTGATGCCTACTTTGAAGACTCCAACCACCGAACATCCACTGCCCATCTGCTGTCACTGTCCAGGGGTCCTCAGCCCCCCATCCTTCCCTTTGGGGTTTCTACCTCCAACCCTGGCTTCAGGCTGCTGCTGAGGGGAGGCTGGGAGCCAGGAATGGGGCTGGGGCCCCGAGGTCAAGGCCGCGCCAACCCTATCCCCACTGTCCTCAAGAGGGACCAGGAAGGATTAGGCTACAGAACAGCACCCCAGCCCCGAGTCACACACTTCCCAGCTTGGGACACCAGGGCTGTGTCTGGGAAAGAGAGAGCCCTTCGAGTGACCACACTGAGCCGGAGGGAGAGCAGGAGGCAAGAAGAGAAGGGCAGGGCCTGGGAGCGGGATCTGAGGATATACATGAACCTTGAGTTCTGACTTCCTGAGATTTGACTCTGGTCTGCTGTAAAGTCTGAACTTGGATGTCTGACTTGGGGGGACTTTGACTTCTACTCCCTGGGATCAAAGCAGATGATGCCAAACTCAGAGGTTTTGGTCAGTGAATAGGCTGTGCCATTGGTAGAGAGGAGCTGAGAGCTGAGAAGTAAATCAAGCTTCTCCCGCTATTATGGCTTGTTTCCTGTTCTGGAAGTTCTTGTGGGGAAGCCTGTCAGAAACCTGGGGACCATATGCAATTCTCACCTGATCAGGAATGGCAGCCTTTCCCATACTGTGGCAATTCCCTGCCCGGTCCTTGGCCCCACTGACTTCAACCCCACCCTAACCAGGAATCTCCCAGCTCCACACAAGTCTGACCTCCCCCAGGGAAGGTCTAGCCAGTTGAGTCACTGACTCACAGACACAAGGTCACATACTGTGTGCTAAGATTGTAAACAAAAGCCAACTCAACCAGGCATGTTGGTGCATGTATGTAATGCCAACCCTGCAGGGGAGGCTGAGACAAGGATAGCAAGTTCATTGAAGCCTGGCCTGGCAACTTAGACCGTGTCCAAATTAAAATTGATGATTTACTCTTGCTTTTTGAGATAGGATCTTGCTCTGTAATCTGGGCTGGTCCTGAATTCATTATGAATCTCAGGCTGGCCTCAAACAGTAATTCTCCTGCCTCAGTCTCCCAAGTGCTGGGATTAGAGGTGTGTGTCACCATGCTCAGCCTTCAAAAATTGTAGAGAAGGGCTAGCCGTGTACAGCTCAGCAGAGGCCCTGGGTTTGATACCCAGTACCATGGAAATAAACACACCAACAAAACCAACAGTCAGGGACCTCACAGGCCTTGGATTTGATTGCCCCAGCACCACATAAAGATCAGTTGTGTTGGGTGGGCCATGCCTAGATATCTCAGCATTGGGAGGCTGAGGCAGGAGCACTGCTTTGGGTTTGAAGCCAGTGTGGGGTGCACAGATCAGGACCAGCCTGGGTGACAAAATGAGACTGTCAAAACAAAAAATTGGCCCATCCATAGAGAAATGGTTAAAGAACATATGATACCTATACACAATGGAATACTGCACAGGCATACAGACCTGAAGCATCTGAACGAAAATTGGACCACCTAGAGTCAATAATGCTCAGTAAAATAGACCAAGCACAAAACTGGCTATAGACGGGTGTCCCTCTTATGAAAGGCACAAAAACAATGGTATGAATGGGCCCCAACACGAATGGCAGGGTAGAAAGACTGGCAGGTAGGAAAGGGGTGAACTTCTGAAAAAGAGGTGGACGTAGACACTCATTCCCCAAACCCATGATTCACAGAATTTGAAATTAATGTACTTAAAGATTTTACGTTGTTAATTTTTTAAAAAATAAAATTATTGTAAAAAAAATTGAAGTTGTTGCTCAAGAGTGAAGGCCCTGGGTTCAGTTCCCAGTGCTGCAAAATGAATACTAAAAAGAAAAATAAGTCAAAAGTTCACTACCTACTGGTAACGTTACTCGTCTAGGCTTCCGGCCCCGCTGCCGGCCTTACCCTCCCCGCCTGGTCGTGCGCTCGCAGGTTCTAGGCACAGGAGGAGCCCCACTGGCCACATCGAAGGGCCGCTCTGTCGACTCCCCGCCATCATTTTCTTTCTGGAAAAGCCTTTCACGAAGCCGTGGGAGACAGATGGTGGGAGTAGCAGACCAGCCCAAGGGCAGAGGCTGGGCAGTTCAAGACGAGTCCTGGGGGTGAAGATGAATTTCTTCCGGTGTTGGCTGGGCCTCCCCGGAGCCCGCGGCGGGCGGGCGCGCCAAGAGCGCGGGGCGGGGAAGGTGGATCCGCAGGGTCCGCCCCGCCAGCTGCGGCTCCGCCTCCGCCGGCCCCGCGTCCCGGTGCAGCTGCTTCCGGGCACCGCGGCTCCGGGAGGCTCGGCGAGGCCGCGGCCTCACCGTTGGGCCGGAGCGGCCCCGGGGCCACAGCGCCTGGGCAGGGTGCGCCACGAGCCTGGGGTCTCCAAGGACATCTGCATCCTGACCTTGCGGAGGCGGCGTCTCTGCTGCGCCCTCACAGGCCTCGGGGCCCCTTGCTGGGAGTCATCGCCCCCTAAATCAAGGACAGACGCCACTGGCTGGAGTTTGCCGAACATCTCCATCCTACTCTGAACTGAGACTTCGATTCCTTGGGCTCCCTTGGGGCCGCAATTTAAGACTCCTCGGATCCAGGAGGACGTGAGGACACCCGGCCACCTTCCTTCCTTTGATGGAGCACCACCTCCCCGGTTTGTGGGGCACCTTGGGGCGTGGCTTTGGTGAGTGAGACTTGTGCTTTCTGCTGGGAAGAAAATCAGGAAACCCCCAGGACGCTGTGGGGGTGCGTCAGGGCTTGCCAGACCTGAGACTCCTGAAAGTCTCGTGGCGGTGTTAATGGTGGTGAGTGAACTCGGGGTTGCCTCCCCCTTTTTCCAAACTGAAAGAAACCAAGAGACTGACCTCCCTGGAGTTTGCATGACTACGCAGGGAAGTGGGGAGCCCTTTACGAATTCAGAGGATGATGGCCTCATCAAGCAGATATCTGTTCTGAACCTGAACAGATTCTGACTTCTGAGGAGACCCCAAGAGTCTGAGGAGTGCCAGGAAGTGGCTCCCAGATTTGGGACTTCGCTGTGTGTCCAGCCATGTTCCTGCGACGGCTCAGTGGCTGGCTCCCTCGCCCCTGGGGCCGCCGGAAACCAGCGAAGCCGGACCTGCCAACCCCAGAACCCAGATGGGTGGATAGTTCCCCTGAGAATTCAGGGAGTGACTGGGACAGTGCCCCGGAAACCATGGGAGATGTGGGGCCTCCCAAGACCAAAGACTCAGGGCCACTGAGGAGTTCCAGGGCTGCCCCTGAGCCAAGTAGGGAGCCCCGAGTTGAGCCATCGGGGAACAAAAGAATGGATTCCCTCAAGTGGGATAAGACTGCTGGTAGCGCTCAAGAGTCTGGGAGACTGGTGGCCGGAGAGGCCACTCCAAAACTGGGATGGGATTCTGTGGACTCGGTTGGCGCGAGGAGACCCGGGGTGTCCCCTGAAGGGGGACTGGACGTCCCTGGGCCAGAGGCCCCAGCGGAGAAACCTGGTCGGAGGCAGAAGCTACTAGGCTGGCTGCGGGGGGAACCAGGGGCTCCCCCACAGTACCTGGGGGGTCCAGAGGAATGTCTGCAGATTTCGACCAACCTGACACTGCACCTGCTGGAGCTGCTGGCCTCAGCTCTGCTGGCACTGTGCTCCCGGCCACTGCGCGCAGCCCTGGACGCGCTGGGCCTTCGAGGACCACTGGGCCTCTGGCTACACGGGCTCCTGTCCTTCGTGGCTGCCCTGCATGGGCTCCATGCTGTGCTGAGCCTGCTTACTGCCCACCCCCTGCACTTTGCCTGTCTCTTTGGCCTCCTGCAGGCCCTGGTGCTGGCTGTCAGCCTCCGGGAGTCCAGTGGGGATGAAGAAACCACTGATATGGAAGGCGAGGGCCCGGGGAGGGAGGGTGAGGAGCAGCAGGGCGACCCAGGAAAGGAGCTGTGACCGTGGGGTGGAGTGGGGGCAAAGGGTGAAGACAGTGTGGCCTTTAGAAGGACAGTGGGGAGTGTAGCCCCGATTGTAAGCACAGGGACCTCAGGGATGGGAAAGGAACCGGAGAGTGTAGGGGCACAGGGCCTCCCCCCGTCAAGACACAGGGACGAACAGCGCTGTTGAGGGTGTCAGTGTTTGTGGACGGTGGGGCATGGCCCTTGGACTCACCAGCTCTTGTCACTTTTTGCATTTACATTGCTACCATCTAAAGTTTTTTTTTTCACTTCTACTTTTTAAAAGCCAAAAAAAAAAAAAAAGTGTGATAGTAGCGAATAAAGACCAAAGGGTCTTTTCTATCTTTCCAAACTCTCCAGGGATGAAAGAGGCAGGACAGAGACCTCTGCAGTAAGACTGTGTGGCTGGGTGACCCGAGCTGTCCCTTGGATCCTGGAACCTGAGCCATCTAGGGCAGAGGAGGGGCTTTCCTAGGGGTGGGGGCTGCTAAGCAGGTGGATTAGAGTGGCTGGATGGACCCACCGGTGACAGGAATCCCACAGGGAGGTTCTGGTGCTTCCAGGACCAGAGGGAGTGGGGATGTGGTGGGCAGTATTGTCTGGAGGGCTAGCTCCGAAGCGCTGGCAGCTCAGACAGGCAGAGCGGGGGAGCAGTGGAGCTTGTAGTCCCCGGACGCTAGGGGTTTGCTCACTCAGCAATAAATAACTGTGTCACACTAAATTCTAAATATACCACTACAATGTGAGAGATGCTGCCACTCAGTGTCCTTCCTGTCGCCATCCCGCCGGGGGTGAGGGGGTGCGGTGGCAGAGAGTCCAGAGAGAGCGGCAGACTGAAATAGCAGTGAGTGATGCCGATACCTGGAGACCAACTCCAGGGAGGTGAAGGTTGAAAATTCATCTTTATTATCCTTGAAAGGGAGTTTGGGAATCTCCACCTGTGTGCCCCCGCAACCCAGTTCCCACCACGTCCATCTGAGGACACAGCTGAAGCAACGGGTCAGTGACTGGACAGCTCACAGGTCCCTGTGATGGGAGGAGGAAGGAGAGAAGAGGATGATGGCCAGGCAGTGCAAGGATGGATGCTGTGGTAGTGGTCATGGGGTGGGGACGTATGTGCACCATTCCTGTTAAAAGGGATCTTGAAGGCTTTTGTCCCACCGTGTCTGAACTTCTGCCCCTTTTCTCTGCTGCAGAGTCAGAACCATAGCTTGTGTGTGTGTGTGTGTGTGTGTGTGTGTGTGTGTGTGTGTGTGTGTGTGTGTGTGTGTGTGTATGTGTGTGTGAGAGAGAGAGAGAATGGGGATTGTGTCTAGAACGTTCACATTGAGCTGTATCCCCAGCTCATTTTTAATTTTTGATTTTGAGACAGGCTCTTGCTAAGTCACAAAGTTGCCCAGGCTGGGCTCAAACATCTTCCTGGCTCAGCCTCTTGTTGGGATTTACACAGCTGTGCCACCAGGCCAGCTAGAAATCTAGCCTTTGAATAGCCCTGAGCTCATCCTGGTCCCTTCCTGTGACCTCATGGCTCTGCCATTTCCCTCTGGTGCTGTCATGGCCTAGCTGAAGTGGTGACATCATTATGAGCCTCTTTCACCCAGCGTCTGCCGAGATGTGGTGCGGCCCGGTTTTCTCCTGGAAGATTTAACCTCTCACCTTGATTCCTGGGAGTCAGCAGAAAGGCTCTGGATTCCAGGCAGGAGGTCAGGGACTGGAATTCTTCCACACACTTCTCAGGAGGGTGCGGAGAGCGGTCTGGAAGGACAAGGTGTGGCCGGGCCAGGCAGAGACCCTGTCTCTCAGTGCCATTCCCTGGGACGGCCTCATGAGAAAAGCCCAGCCTGTTCCCGAGTATGTCAAAGCATGCCGCAGAAGGGGCCCCCCCCATCCCCTTGCCGCTCCCTCCAACACTTGCTGCCTTGCAGCCCCACTCACCGTAGAGGAGAAAGCGCTGGTAACCCCGGCCCGTTTCTTTCAGCATAATTCCACCCAGGCATGCGGTGGTGAAAAGCTCCGTCTTCATGTCAGGGCGGCCTGGCAGGGTGGATGGGGACAGGTGTGAGGCACAGCTCGAGGGGAATTGGGGAGGGTGAGGGTTTGGGGGAACCAACCTTCTGTTTGGAGATCTGTGCTCCCTTCAGTCAAACGGTAGGTCCATCTTCGGGGAATACAATGCCCACTTTTCCTGCGGTGGTACCCGGGAGAGAAGCCTAAGTGTCACTCCAACAGCACAGGACCAGCCGCTACTTGTTCCACCTTATTCCTTCCTGATCCCTGGCTCCCTTTGGGTTTCAAACTACCAAGGGACCGTCAGGCGCCCTGTCTTTCCAGAGGGTGTTGGTAGAGCTGCTGGATTCAGCTGGGGATCTGCTGGCAAGAGCCCAGCTCTTGGGGAGCATGTTTTGGGCTGAGCAGCACCTCCAGGTCCCCTGTCTCACCACTCACGTGCGGATGGTGGCGCGCAGCTGGAGCTGCATTGGGGCAGAGCCAGCAGCCATGTTAAAGACAATGTTGTCCACTGAGTCAAACGTCGCCAGCTCTTCCTTCGTGGGAGCAGCCCCTGCGATGAAGTACCACTGGCCCAGGTAGGGCTCTGGGAACTGGAGACACAGGGAGAAAGCCAGAGAGGGCGGTTACCGCAAGCCTGAGGGATGGGGCGAGGTGCGGGCTGCCTTCTTGCCAACAGGGGGTTGGGTCCCTGACAAGGACTCTTCCCCTTTGCCCCCTCTCCCCAATTTCTGCCATGTTTCCATGCAGACAGCCAAAATACTGGTATTTTTCTTATTGTGTTCATCATCAAAACCCTCACACATTTCTTTTTTCTGCTTTGAGACAGGGTATCTCACTTTGTAGTCCAGACTGGTCCTGAACTCACTATGTAGCTCAGGCTGGCCTCCAACATAGGCAATCCTCCTGCCTCAGCCTCTCGCATGCTGGGATTACAGGCATGCATCACCACACCCAGCTTATGTGGTGCTGGGTAATCAAACTCAGGGCCTTGTGCTTGCTAGGCAAATGCTTTAACCACTATAGTACGATTCATCCAGCCCCCCTTGAGACAGGTCTCACTCTGTAGTCCAGGCCCAGGCTGGCCTTGAACTCAAGGCAGTCCTGCCTCAGCCTTCCAAGTGCTGGTATTACAGTGTGCATCACCATGCCCAGATTTATGTGGTGCTGGGGAATCGAACTCATGGCTTTGTGCTTGCAAGGCAAGCACTTTAACTGCTGTGCCTTTCCTCTAGCCCCCCTGTTTAAATATATATATATATATTTGAGACAATGTCTCTCTCTGTGGTCTAGGCTGGTCCTGAACTCACTGCGTAGCCTAGGATGGCTTCAGATTCACAGCAATCCTCCTGCCTCAGCCTCCTGAGTGCTGGGATTGCAGGTATGCGCCACCACACCCAGCCCCTCATGCTTTCTTCCTTCCATTCTCACCTTGGCTTCTGGTCCTCCTAGGCTACCCACCAAGAGCTTCCAGCCCAGGTTCCCCCCTTCTCAGTCCATACCTCTGTCTCAGCCGTTCCCAGAGCTCTCAGTTGGCTGGGTTCGGGACACTGGTAGATGGCATTAAGGAGAATGCCATAGAGGTAGAGCAGAGCTGCCCAAAGGTGGTGAAACATCGTCAGGCAAGACGCAGCTGGTGCACTCTATAGGGCAACTGGTGCCTTAACTGCCCTCTTCTCCCCTGGCTGCTCAGTCCACGCTGCTTCCCGCCCCCTCAATTCAACCCTTGACCCTTTCAGCTGCTAATAAGTAACTTCAACCTTGTTTTCCAACCCAAGCCTGAATCACCCCCATGTCCAGCCTTCCTACCCTGCTTCAGGATGCACCGCTCAGTATCCTCCCTGGCGGGTCCGGGTCCCAGGACTGATGGGACAGCTGAGGCCTGCGGGGAGACATCTGCGCTCTTTCCTCCAGATCTGAGCTGGAGATCTTGCGGTGTCCTGCGGCACTGAAGGGAGGTGACTTGAGTAGCTCTTTCATTCATTCACTTAACAGTTTTTAGTGTGAGTCCCAGCTGTTTGCCAGGAACTGGCTAATCCCTGGGGACATAAAAAACGACTTAAGACACAGTATCTGGCCTTGAAGAAGTCAGGATGGGGAAAACAAGGTGTGTAAACAAATCATTGAAATACAACCCAGGGTTTCAAAACAGGTAAAAACCAGTCACAAGCATGGTGAATTTTCTCTCTGAAGTTTGTGTTACTATCATGGGGAAACCAGTGTGTGCACACCCTGGAAAAGCTCACTGGCATGAGTTCATTTACTCAATGTTTACTATTATTATTATTCTGAGACAAGGTCTTGCACTGTAGCCCAGGCTGGTCCTGAATTCGCTATGTAGCCCAGGCTGCCCTTGGATTCACAGCAATCCTGCCTCAGCCTCCCGAGTACTGGGATTGCAGGTATGTGCCATCACACCTGGCTTATGTGGTGCTGGGGAATCGAACTCAGTGCCTTGTGCTTGCTAGGCCAGTATTTTAACTGCTGTGCCATTTCTCCAGCTCTGTATTATTTTTATTTTGAGATAAGGTCTCACTTTATGGCTCAGGCTGGCCTCTAACAGCAATCCTCCTGTCTCAATTTGAGTACTGGGATTACAGAGGATTACAGATACGCATCACGACGCCCACTGTATCTTTATTTTAATTTTTATTTATTTATTTTTTGCCCACCTTATCTTTATGTGGTGCTGGGAAATCGAACCTGGGCCTTGCGCATGTTAGACAAGCACTTTAACCGCTGAGCTATGCTCCCAGCCCATACTAACTTGATGTTTATTACTACAAGAAAGAGACCATACACTGGATGTGGTAGTGCACGCCTGTAATCCCAGCACCTGGGAGGCTGAGACAGGAGGATTGCCTTGAGTCCAAGGCCAGCCTGGGTTCCATAGTGAGTTCAGGACCAGCCTGGGCTGCAGAGTGAGACCCTGTTTCAAAAACAAAAATTAAAAAGGCTGAGGACTAGCACAGTGGTTAGAGTGCTTGCCTAGTAAGCACAAGGTCCTGAGTTTGATTCTTCAGCAGTGGTGGTGCACACTTGTAAACCCAGCAAACAGCAGGCTTAGGCAGGAAGATTTCCATGAGTCCAAGGCCAGCCTGGGCTACCTACTAAGTTCAGGACCAGGCTGGACTACAGAGGGAGACCCTGTCTCAATAAATAAATAAGGAAAGAGAAAAAAAAAAAAAACCAAAGAGACCAAATATGCTAGTAGTTAAAGAGGATAGTCATTGATATCAGGCATGGAGGCCTAAACAATTCTCCCTGAGATTTATCCCATTTTTTAGTTGTTTTTTTTTTTTTCTTTTTGAGACAGGGTCTCACTCTGCAGCCCAGTCTGGTCCTGAACTCACTATGGAGCCCAGGCTGGCCTTGGACTCACAGCAATCCTCTTGCCTCAGCCTCCTGAATGCTGGGATTACAGGTGTGCACCACCACACCCAGCTAAAGTGGTGCTGGGGAATCGAACTTGGGTACTTAGCGCTTGACGTAGCATTTGCTAGGCAAACACTTTAACCGCTGATCCATTCCTCCAGCCCCCTAGTTTCTGATCTTGAGACAGGGTCTCAAAAAGTCACTAAATCACCCAGGCTGGGCTCAAATTTGTAATCCTTCTCCCTCAGCCTCCCAGAGTGCTGAGATTCCAGGCATGTGCCACAACACCTGGTTTATGTGGTGCTGGGGAATCGAACTCGGGTACTTAGCACTTGCAAAGCAAGCACTGCTGAGCCATTCTTCCAGCCCATTACTCTGTGTCTTGTGTTTTCATCTGTAAAATGAGCAAATAATGAGTTTCAGAGGCTTATGTGAAATAATGCACATGTGCATGTAACTGCGCATGGTGTCTAAAGTAAGTGTTGGCTGTAACTAATACTGATATTTGAAAAGCACCTACTGCAGTTTTGGGTGGGTAATATATTCTTAAATAATGATGGTAAGAATTATCAAAAGGCAGTCATGAGACAGTGACAAATGGGTGTTAGTACAGTGATATTTTCTTAATCATTTATAACTCATCACTGCCACAATTTTGTCCTCAGAGGTAAGACTTATCAGTTTGTGATTTCATTGAAAGAAAACAAAAATGCCAGGCATGGTGGTCCCCACTGGTAATAGGTCCAGCATTCGAGAAGCTGAGGCAGGAGGATTGCCAGTGAGTTTAAAGCCAGCCTGAACTACATAGTGAGTTCAGGAGCAGACCATGAGTGAGACCATGCCTCGAAAGAAAGAAAGAAAGAAAGAAAGAAAAATCAAGCTGAGACAGTTGTGCATGGTCTATAATTCCAGCACTCGGGGAGACTGAGGCTGGAGTCCAAAGCCTTGTAAATACCAAACAAGCACTTTACTAAGCTCTACAGGAACGCTTAACTTTTTTTTTTTTTTTTTTTTTTTGAGAAAAGGTCTTGCTCTGTTGTCCAGATTGGTCCTGAACTCACTATGTAGCCCAGACTGGCCTTGAACTCATGGTAATCTTCCTGTCTCAGCCAGAGTGCTGGGATTGGGGCTAGAGGAACCGCTCAGCAGTTAAAGTGCTCACTTGGCAAGCACAAAGTCAAGTGCTAAGTACCAGAGTTCGATTCCCCAGCACGCCTGTAATCCCAGAACTTAAGAGCCTGAGGCAGGAGGATTGCCTGAGTCTAAGGCCAGCCTGGGTTCCATAGTGAGAGCAGGACCAGCCTGGACTACAGAGCAAGACCCTGTCTCAAAAAAAAAAAAAAAAAAAAAAAAAAAAAAAAAAAAAAATATATATATATATATATATATATATATTTAACCAGAGTGCTGGGATTACAGGTGTGTGCCACCATACCTGGCTTGTATGGTGATGGGGAATCAGACCTTTTAAATTTTTTGTATAATAAAAAAATAAAATGCAACAACTAGGTGGGGCAGTAAAGTAGAAGAGCTGAATCCACAGGCTGTGGGCTTGAATTTGGCAGTAACACCAACTTGATAATGGAAGGCTTATTAAAACCTGATACGTATATACTCATAAATACTCTTAGTATGCTGGCTGACACTAAGTGCCCATTACCTTCCTCATGGGCTGGTCAATTCTCAAATGTCAGTCTTGTCTTTCAGTCCAGTCGGGCCTTCTTTTGCTACCCAATTTGGAGGTGTCATTTTCTTTCCCTCACCCCCTTCAGTAGTGAGGATTGAACCCAGGTCTGTCTATCTATCTATCTATCTATCTATCTATCTATCTATCTATCTATCTGAGACAAGGTCTTGCTCTGTAGTCCAGGCCCAGGCTGGCCCTGAATACAATCTCCTGGTTCAGCCTCCCAGAGCGCTAGGATTACAGGCACCACTTGTCCAGTTTATGTGCTGTTGGGGAATCAAACTCAGCCTTGAGCTTGCTAGACACTTTAACTGCTGAGCTATTCCTTCAGCCTGCCTTCTTGAGACAAGGTCTTGCTCTGACTAGCCTTAAATTCATGGCAGTCCTCCTGCCTCATCCTCCCAAGTGCTGGGATCTAAGGCCTGCGGCACCAGGCCCAGCTTATCTATATGTAGTCCTAGGAAATTAAGTCCAGGGCCTTGTGCCAAGGCCTTCATATTGTGCTAGATCCTCAGATTTTTTTTTCCTCAGACTTCTATTTTGAGACAGGGTCTCGCAAAATCTTTAAATTGCCCAGAGTGGGCTCGAATTTGCGGTCCTTGATCATCGCAGACTGGGAAGTGCCCCTTTTCTTCACTGGAGTCCAGGCAGGCTTTCCTAAAACGTGATCCTTCGGCCAGTGGCAAACACGACGCCCAAGCCTGCGGGCGTACACATGGCTGAACTGAAATGTAGCTCAACCACGGGAGCACAAGCAAAAACAGCCCTGACACCAGCCCCAGCCTCGCGCGAGACAGGCTGACTTCCGGGGGAGCAGAAAGAAGGGTGCAACGACTGAGCGTGAGACGGCTACGTCTTAGGTGGCTAGAACAGTGCCGCCTGAAAGTCGGCCAGACAAAACTCCAACAGAGATTAACGAGGCTTAATCTGAAACTCCATGGTCTCTCTCCAGACCGGCGCAGAGCCCTCATACGGTAATCTTTTTCAGGCACTAACAATAGCCACCCCAATCTCGCGCTCAGGCGCAACAAAGTGGCCACAGCCAATGGGGGGCGGTGCTTAGGTGATCACGCATGCGCAATGCGACTGACGCAGGCGCAGTAGAGTCCCGCGGGCGACGGCGACGGCGCCTTCTCAGGGTGCTCGGCTTCCTCCCATCTAGGCCGGCCCCTGCCCGTCTCTCCCCCAGGAACTCACTACTTGGGGCAGCGGACTTTCTCGTCGTGCCCTACAAAAGTAAATCTTGGGGACCTGGGGGGGAGCCGGAAGTACCGCCTCGAGATCTCCAAATAAGATCGGGGAAACGGAAGTGGCCTTCGAAGGCAGGTTGGGGGAGGCCGGAAGTGACGGTACCGTGGGTCTGTCGGGGGCGGAGCCGTAGGGTCGTGGGGTGTGTATGTGTGTATGTGTGTGTTGGACCGCGTGTCGCTTGCGCCGCTGTTGTGAAACGCCGAAGGAAGGCAAAAGAGTGGGACAGTCAGCCAGCCGGTCCAGCCTCCCGTGAGTGTCGGCGCCTTGGGTTTGTAGCCATTTAGGCGGGTTCGATGGGCGTGGCGCGCGTGCGCGGAGCCACTCTCTACCCCAAGTCTGGGGCGACCTCCGCTCTCGCGTTGCCCCTGGATTTTCCGAGCTCCGCGGCCCTTATCCTACCGCGACCGGTGATGACACTGATCACTGGTCTCGTGCTTCCTACCCTGGTTCCTGGCCCAACTGGCCCTCCCTTATTGTGCTTGGCATGGTGGCGCCCCTCCCACCTCCCGTCCTTCAGCTCCCCGTGCCGTCGATCTCCTGCCCTTTGTGTTTCTCTCTCTGTGCCCCGGAATCAGAAGGGGGATGGGGGTGGTTCTGAGGGTGTGTGCTTGTGCAGGAGAAACTTTTTAGGCATTGGGGCGGAGATTCAGTGAACAGAGATTTCCCGGTATATAAAAGCTGTTCAGGGCGACAGCTGACCTCACTCCATTCGTTTTTCCGCAGAGCGCTGTCGGCCATGGAGCCCAGTGATAGTCCCAGTACCGCTATGGAGGAGCCTGACAGCCTGGAGGTGCTGGTGAAGACCCTGGACTCTCAGACTCGGACCTTTATTGTTGGGGCCCAGGTGAGACCCCAGTATACTTAGAAGACAGCTATTAGCTCTTCTCCTTAGACTGAGGGAAGAGCTTAGTTTTGCTTTCAGATATTATTTTCATTGATTCCTTTGTTCATATTTTCTGGTGTCTTTTTTTTTTTCCTTTTGAGAGAGAAGGTGTAGTTACTATTGACTGAGACAGAGTCTGTTCTGCCTTTCTTCACCCTAATAGAACTCAGTGAAGAGGGAAATAACCAATGGAGGACCATGTGTGCCACCGTCGTGGGTTGGCTTCAGGCTCTGGAATGGGAAGCATACGGGGCCTCAAACGAGTGCCCCTTTATGAATAAATTGGTCGTGGGTGTATACTGTGTTTATAAAATCTAGAAGTCGTAGTCTGCACAGGCAGAGCCCTCATAGCTCCTGCTGAATGGGATTATTCATTTCTGTAATACAAATCTTGAGCTCTGTTTTCACTCTTGTCGTTCTTAGAGACAAAACCATGAGCAGATGGGTCCATGGTTTTTATAACAGGTATTTAATAAAATCATACAGGTTTTAAAAAGAAATTTGGACTAGGTGTATGTAAATACTTTTGTTTTCCAACAACAGTCATTTGTCTAGTTAGGGAGTTTTTCTTTTGTGATGGTGGTGATGGGACTCAGTCTTGCATGTGCTAGGCAAGTGCTTTGCCTCTCAACTGTACCTATAGCCCTTTGTTCCTGTCCTGTGTGCTTGGTTAGTCTTCCTTTTTAAAATACCTGATTCCCCACTGTGTTTTCTTTGTTTTTATCTTGAGATTACATAGATAAACTGCTAATATCATCGTGAGCTTGAGAAGGGGTCTTTGGTACCTCTAGACACTTTCCTTTGAGAACCAGGCAAAGAAGGAAAGAAAGAATATCAGTTAGGTTTTCTTTTTTCTTTTTTTTCCCCTTAGCATTGGGATTGAATCCAGGCACTTCACGCAGAGCTACAGCTACAGCCCTTTATTTATTTATTTATTTATTTTTAAATTTTTCTCACTAATTGCCAAGTTGTCTAGGGTTGGTCTCATTCTTGTTGTTTTCTCCTGGGCCTATACTGTGAACTCTGTTAAGTTTATTATCTGTATTTTGATATATGTTGTCTTGGTTTAGGGCTTTGTATAGTAATCACCTCACAGTCAAGGCAGTTGGGCAGAGATTTCATAATGGATTTTACCACTCACCTCCATAAACCAGTTGTTTCTCTTTTTTTCCCTTTCATTCTCTTGTTTCTATGCATGAATGTTCTCACAGATGAATGTAAAAGAGTTTAAAGAACACATTGCCGCCTCTGTCAGCATCCCCTCGGAAAAACAACGGCTCATCTACCAGGGGCGAGTTCTGCAAGATGATAAGAAGCTCCAGGAATACAGTAAGGGGGTAGGGGGCGCAATTCAAAGATGATGCAGCTGTCCAGAGGGGTGAACTGAGGCCATGGGTTTGTCTGTTCTTGCAATAGTTTTGGTCTGTGTCTTTTTCTACAGATGTTGGGGGAAAGGTTATCCACCTGGTGGAACGGGCTCCTCCACAGACTCAGCTCCCTTCTGGAGCATCCTCTGGGACAGGATCTGCCTCAGCCACCCATGGTGGTGGACCCCTGCCTGGTACTCGGGGGCCTGGGGCCTCTGTTCATGATCGGAATGCCAACAGCTATGTCATGGTTGGAACCTTCAATCTTCCTGTAAGCCTATGTTTCACATGGGAGGGTTATGTGGGGAAGGGCAGTTTTAGTTGTGGTAGTAGCAGGGAGTTCATAAGATAGGTAACTAAGTCTCTAGGTTGGGTTTGGAGGGCTTTCTGGGCTGAAACTGATGCTTTGAGGGAAGGGATGGGGCACCAGGGAATGAGTTGAAAGCACAGAGGCCTTAGTGTTTGACTTCTCCCAGAGCAACTTCCCTTACCCTTTCCCCAGAGTGACGGCTCTGCTGTGGATGTTCACATCAACATGGAACAGGCCCCGATTCAGGTATTGAGTGGCCTGGGAGGGTCAGAGAAGGGGATCTGGGAGAAGGAGGCCATGAGGTGGGGGTTAGTCGGGCTGAGGAGCTGTCCTGGACCTGGTCTAATAGGTGGTGGAGCTCATGACCAGGTCTTAAAACCACCCTGATCATCCTGCTCTTATTGTAGAGTGAGCCCCGAGTACGGCTAGTGATGGCTCAGCACATGATCAGGGATATACAGACCTTACTGTCCCGGATGGAGGTAAGTGGGTAGCTGGGATCTTCTCTTCCTGCCCCCCCTTTTTTCTCCTGTCCCCTTTATCCTGACCTGTGGTAGATATGTGCTAGGCCCTATCCACAGAAGCCTGCCTCCCTAATCTTTGAGCAGAAAATGTATCTTTGTGAGGTTGTCTTGTTCCTGCCAGTTCTCTAGATTTCTGATGTCTGAAAGTTTGTTTTAGACTTGCCAGATAACTCTCACAATATCTTTCTATTGGAAGAATTGTGTCCCACGCTTTTGATTTCATGACTGTCATGTTTGATATTGAGCCATCCCAACTTTAGTAGTTTATATGTGTGGCTGCAGCCTGTGGCTTTTCCTTTCCTCATGGAGATTAGGAAATCACAGTCCCTATTCTCCCCAGTACTGAAGATGGAACCCAAGGCCTTTACACTGAGCTACATTCTCAGCCCATTTTTATTTTTTTGAGTTTGTGACAGGGTCTGTCTCAGTCCCTAGGTTTCCCAGGCTGGATTTGAACTCATGATCCTCCTGCCTTTGCCTCCCAGAGCAATGAGATTATAGGCCTGTGCTCCTGGGCTACCCCTTATTGTTTGTTAGTAATTTATTTGCAATATTACATCTATTTGTTGTGCATCTAAGCTGTGCCGGTTGTATGCAAACTGCTAGGGTGTCAAAGGTAAGAATGCCAAGCTTTGCCTTCAGGGAGCCTAGTTAGGAAACTGTCTCAACTCAACATTTCTTTGATCTGAGTGATTCCTGGCAGCATTCTGATCCTGCCTTTGTCCTGACTCTCCCCTCTCTTCAGTGTCGAGGGGCACCTCAAGCACAGCACAGCCAGCCATCCCCGCAGACACCAGCTGTGGCTCCAGAGCCAGTAGCCTTGAGCTCACAAACTTCAGAACCAGCGGAAAGTGAAGCACCTTCTCGGGAGCCAATGGAGGCAGAAGCGGAGGAGCGTGCCCCTGCTCAGAGCCCAGAGCTCACCCCTGGCGCAGCCCCAGCGGGCACAACACCTGCTCCAGAGACAAATGC
This sequence comes from Ctenodactylus gundi, assembly GCA_004027205.1. Classification (NCBI taxonomy): domain Eukaryota; kingdom Metazoa; phylum Chordata; class Mammalia; order Rodentia; family Ctenodactylidae; genus Ctenodactylus; species Ctenodactylus gundi. The sequence goes on along the minus strand of PVKB01003220.1, from coordinate 61,040 downwards.
ACCCAAGTAAGAGATGGAGGAGCTGGGCCTCGAGTGGCACAGGCTTATGATCTAGAGAGGCCAGAGGATCTCAAGTTTCAGCCCAGCCTGGGTGCTGTCGCAAGACCTTGTCTCATAATCAAAAAAAAAAAAAAAAAAAAAAAAAAAACAGGCTGGGGGTATGTAGCTCAGTGTGAAGATCCCGGCCTAGATTCAGGATTGTGAGACGGAGAGAGAGAGAGAGAGAGAGAGAGAGACAGGGACAGGGACAGGGACAGGGACAGGGAGATATGGAGGGAACCTTTGTGGGATTCAGGGATCCTGAGTACAGGCAGAAGGAAAGGAGTACAGGAAAAGTACAGGAAAGGAATGCTGAGAGAAGCCACGTTTGGGGCCTTGTGGGGATCGTGTGAGGGGCTGGAAGGGCTCTCACCATAGGTAAGGTGGAGACTGGCAGCTGAGTAGAAAGAAGTGCTGTTCTTCCTTGCTGACGCCTCACAGGCCCAATCAGCATTCTCCTTGAGTTCACATGGGCCCCATTTTTCAGAGGCAGTTTCTTGCCACTGTCAGTACGGGATTATCGTGGGGAAGGTGGGAACACGTGTATTTTCTTCTCTTTGTCTTCCTAGAGGTGGCAGTGAATAGCCAAACTCTTGATAGTCCTGGAAGGGATTGGGCCAGGGATCTGGGAGGCCAAGGAGCGACAGCCGGTGGTGACTCTGAGGACAGCCCCGGCTCACTCTCCCTGGGCTTGTTCACAGCCACCCTTCCCCTGCGGAGTACGTGGAGGTGCTGCAGGAGCTGCAGCGGCTGGAGAGCCGCCTCCAGCCCTTCTTGCAGCGCTACTACGAAGTTCTGGGTGCTGCTGCCACCACCGACTACAACAACAACGTGAGCCCTGTGATAGTCCTTCCTACTCTCCATCGTGCTCCTCCCGTCCCCTCCCGTCCCCTCTCCTTCCACCCCATACCTAGTAATTCCAGGAACAGTCTGAGAGGCAGATAGCTCACTGTCCACTCCCCCAACTATATTGTAGCAAAATCCCTGTAAGTGATCTTTCTTGCCTTACAGAAACAATTTCTGCACTGCCCACTCTCCTTTTATTCGCTTGTACTGCTAAGTGAATACAGATAAGGGAAACTAGTATATGATGACTTGGTTATTCCTTGTAAAGTTTGTTTTAGGAGGAATTTTTTAAAATTTATTTTTATTTTTTTTGATACAAGGTCTTGCTCTGTAGCTGGTCCTGAACTTTCTGGTGTGGCCCTTGAACTCAGGGCAATCTGCCTGCTTTAGACTACCTGAGTGGTGGGATTTTAGGCATGCACCACCACACCCCACTTTATGTGGTGCTGGGGAATTGAACCTTGCGCGTTGAGCTTGCAAGGCAAGTGCTTTGACTACTGTGCCATTTCTCTAGCCCAGGAGGAAGTTCCTTAAACATAGAATTTACTTAATAAGCGTTGGTCTGTGGAAGCTTCCAAGGTTATAACTGAGGCCCTGAGGACATGTCATATCCTTGACAGACAGTGCTCCTGGGATTTTTGAGGTCTATTCCAGCTTAGTATTCTCGCCTTTTTCTGTTTTTGCCTGGACGTACAGCATGAGGGCCGTGAGGAGGACCAGAGGTTGATCAACCTGGTGGGAGAGAGCCTGCGGCTCCTGGGCAACACCTTTGTGGCACTGTCTGACCTGCGCTGCAATCTGGCCTGCGCACCTCCACGCCATCTGCATGTCGTCCGCCCCATGTCTCACTACACCACCCCCATGGTCCTCCAGCAGGCGGCCATTCCCATCCAGGTGTGTTGGTAGCCTGGCCCAGGGCATGGCAGGGTGGGTGGTGCAGTGACCTAGAGTGGCTGGCTGTTGGGTTGAAGGAGAAATTAGAGAGGGAAGAGGCTTTGGACATAGGTGGTGATAAGGATGGGGGAGACCAGAGGTGAATCTTAGCATGCTCTGAGCTTGGCTTTTTTTTTTTTTTTTTAAATATTTCTGCCTTTTTCCCTTCCAGATTAATGTGGGGACCACTGTGACCATGACGGGGAATGGGTCTCGGCCCCCTCCAACTCCCAGTTCAGAGGCACCTCCCCCCGGTCCTGGCCAGGCCTCGTCCCTGGCTCCATCTTCTACCACTGTTGAGTCCACAACAGAGGGGGCTCCCCCACCAGGGCCAGCTCCTCCACCAGCCACTGGCCACCCCAGGGTCATCAGGATTTCCCACCAGAGCATGGAGCCTGTTGTCATGATGCACATGAACATTCAAGGTGAGCTGGGGTAGAGAAGAGCAGCAGGTGAGGGAGGTAGGGTTGGGCAGGTAGAATGGCAGGAGGGGCTGCTTGGTCCTCGGGGACTTGAATGTCTCCTTCCTGTCTAGATGGAGGGAAGGGCAGGCTTTCTGGATAGGTAGAGAGTGGCTGGGACGATGCCCTTTGATGATTCTTCCCTGCCTTCCTCTCCCACCCCTTCCGCTTCCCATGTGGGGGCATAGTTAGGCCTTGGCCCTGCTTGTCTCATGGCCATTTCCTCTGTCTTCTTGCCCAGATTCTGCCACACAGCCTGGTGGTGTCCCAAGTGCTCCTGCTGGCCCCCTAGGGCCTCCTGCTCATGGCCAGACTCTGGGTAAGAGCAAGGGCATAGGAGCAGGCTAAACACTGGATAGAAAGAGGGGTAGGGCTGAGTGGGTGGGTTGAAAGGGTCCAGGTTCAAGGTTACATCAGACCCGCCCCCCAGGCTCCACCCTCATCCAGCTGCCCTCCCTGCCCCCTGAGTTCATGCACGCCGTCGCCCACCAGATCACTCATCAGGCCATGGTGGCCGCAGTTGCCTCCGCGGCCGCAGGTAATGACCTGGAAGGGGAAGCTGGGAAGCCTGGGTGGTGGGGCTTAGACTACGGTGGTGGGTACTATCAGCTGGCAGGCAAGGGCCTTGCCCTCAGCTCTTTTTGCTCTCTCATGTGCTACCCACAGGACAGCAGGTGCCAGGCTTTCCAACAGCTCCGACTCGGGTGGTGATTGCCCGGCCAACCCCTCCGCAGGCTCGTCCTTCCCATCCTGGGGGCCCTCCAGCCTCTGGAGCTCTGGTGAGCAAGGGTCAGGGAATTCCAGTGAGGAAGAGCCTTAGGAGGGAAACTTGTGCATGGGAAGGGCAGGACTGACATCCTCCCCTTGTGTTCCCTAAGCAGGGTGCTGGGCTGGGTACCAATGCCTCTTTGGCCCAGATGGTGAGCGGCCTTGTGGGGCAGCTTCTGATGCAACCAGTGCTTGTGGGTGAGTCCTCATTCTCCCTTCCCCATGATGGCTCTCGAGTCTGGCCCTCCCTTCCAAGCCTGCCTCCTCACTGGTACCTTTAGTTCTCATTTTTCTTGGTATTTGCTTTCCTGCTGGAAGGACCAGGCTGTTGCAGTATCTAGTTTTTCTCTAAATGTCACTTTTCTTGTTTTGGCTCCTGGCAGCTCAGGGGACCCCAGGAATGGCTCCGGCACCTGCTACTGCTTCAGCCAGTGCAGGCACCACCAACACGGCTACCACAGCTGGCCCTGCCCCTGGCGGCCCTGCCCAACCTCCGCCTCCTCAGCCCTCCACAGCTGATCTTCAGTTCTCTCAGCTCCTGGGGAACCTGCTGGGGCCTGCGGGGTCCGGGGCTGGTGGACCTGGCATGGCTTCCCCCACCATCACTGTGGCAATGCCTGGTGTCCCTGCCTTTCTTCAAGGCATGACTGATTTCTTGCAAGTGAGTGGCTCGCTTGCCCGTTGTCGTACTGTTCCTGTTCCCCAGCCCAGCCAAGGCTTTGATAACTTTGTTGTTCTGTTGCCATTGGTTATAGCCATTAATGACATCACAGGGAAAGGGAGCTGGGGATGCACTGGTTGTGAGCCTTCCGCGTAGGAGATGAGAAACTCAAGGCTTAGAGAGGGAAAGTGTAGTAGGCGGGTCCGCTGCCTTGTGTTCTGACCGAGTCATAGGAAAGGTAGAGTCACGCCGTGCAGCTCAGTCTTGCTGATGCTGAACCCCCGTCCACGGGTATTCTGCTGTGAGGAGTGAGATCAGGATGGAGCGTGCCCTACTTCCTAGACCCCTGTTGTTTTTGCCCTCTTGATGTCCTTTTATGTTCTCACCCAGCTCTCTCCTTATCTTCTCTTCTTCATCCCTTCTCTTTGTGCCAGGCAACACAGACGGCCCCACCGCCCCCTCCGCCTCCGCCACCCCCACCCCCTGCTCCAGAACAGCAGACCACACCCCCACCAGGGTCCCCTTCTGGTGGTGCTGGGAGTCCTGGAGGCTTGGGTCCTGAAAGCCTGCCACCGGAGTTTTTTACCTCAGTGGTTCAGGGTGTGTTGAGCTCCCTCCTGGGTTCTTTGGGGGCTCGGGCCGGCAGCAGTGAAAGTATTGCTGCCTTCATCCAGCGTCTCAGTGGATCCAGCAACATCTTTGAGCCTGGAGCTGACGGGGCCCTTGGTAAGCAAAAAGGAAAAAAATGTGCCTTGGCTGTTTCTGGGGAGAGGCAGCCAGGGGAAGGGAGGTGGTTTTTATTTGGGGGCGTGGGTGCCGATAGAGTGGTTGTGGGAGCGCCTGCCTGGGACTGGAGTTGATTGTTACTGTTAATCTGTCCTGTTCCCAGGATTTTTTGGAGCCCTGCTCTCTCTCCTGTGCCAGAACTTCTCCATGGTGGACGTGGTGATGCTTCTGCATGGGCATTTTCAGCCGCTTCAGCGGCTCCAGCCCCAGCTGCGGTCCTTCTTTCACCAGCACTACCTGGGTGGACAGGAGCCCACTCCTGGTAACATCCGGGTGAGTGACGGCCTGGGGCACCGGAGCTGTGCTTCTTCCCACCTTTAGTTCTTTATCCCTGACTGCTTATCCATCAGCAAAACCTAATAAGACTGCCCTGGCCTCAGCCCTGGATTTTTTTGAGGTGGAGGGGAGTCTTGAGAGTTGAAGCCTGTAATGTTTCCCCATAGATGGCAACCCACACGTTGATTGCTGGGCTAGAAGAGTACGTGCGGGAGAGTTTTGTGAGTAACACACACCTCTACTCCCCTTACCACCTGGTTCTGAGCAGGGCAGCTCCTGTTCCTTTTTGCCTCATCCTCTACTTCAGCCTCTTGGAGTTCCTCACTTACTGAACTTCTGTGTCTTCCCTCTCAGTCTTTGGTACAGGTTCAGCCAGGTGTGGACATCATCCGGACAAACCTAGAATTTCTCCAAGAGCAGTTTAATAGCATTGCTGCCCATGTGCTGCACTGCACAGGTCAGGGGCTGGCCAGGCGTAGGTGAGTGGGACACACTGGGTGTGCAGGGCTGCCAGGTGACACTCTTCCTCCTTTTGCCTTCCTACAGACAGTGGGTTTGGAGCCCGGTTGTTGGAGCTGTGTAACCAGGGCCTGTTTGAATGTCTGGCCCTAAACCTGCACTGCTTGGGGGGACAGCAGATGGAGCTGGCTGCTGTCATCAATGGCCGAATTGTAAGTATCGCCCAAGCCCATGACATGTCCAGCTTGTTTTCCTTTGCTGTCCCACAGTTTGTATCTTCTATAAATGGCCCGTTACCATGGATCTGCTAGCTTACAAAAGCTGGTTGAGGGTCCTGTGTTCCAAGTCAGTTTCCTGCCCCTCAGCGTCGCATGTCTCGCGGGGTGAATCCATCCTTGGTGAGCTGGCTGACTACGATGATGGGACTGAGGCTGCAGGTAGTTCTGGAGCACATGCCCGTGGGCCCTGATGCCATCCTTAGATACGTCCGTCGGATTGGTGACCCCCCCCAGGTAAGGGCTGATGGCCATGGGGTGATGGATCTGAGGCGCATGGGAACTACTCAAGTGCTCTGAGGGACCTCTTCATTTTGTCTCCTTTCTTTATACAATTTCATAGCCACTTCCTGATGAGCCAATGGAAGTCCAGGGAGCAGAAAGAACCTCCCCGGAGCCCCAGGTACCAGGGAGAGGTTGAAGGGCCAAATAATGTGGAGAGGAGGGCTAGGGAAAGAAGGGCTGGAAACTAAGATTTCTGAAGTTTCGATCTTCCTGCTGTCTAACTCCACAGCGTGAGAATGCCTCCCCAGCCCCTGGAACAACAGCAGAAGAGGCCATGTCCAGAGGGCCACCTCCTGCCCCTGAGGGCGGCTCCCAAGATGAACAGGATGGAGCCTCAGCTGAGACGGAACCTTGGGCAGCTGCCGTCCCCCCAGTAAGTGGCAGGAGGTGATCCAGTGGGTTAAACTAGCTGTGAATCATGGGAATTACTTTGTTCTTTTCCTCCCTAGGAGTGGGTCCCTATTATTCAGCAGGACATTCAAAGCCAGCGGAAAGTGAAACCCCAGCCACCCCTGAGTGATGCCTACCTCAGCGGTATGCCTGCCAAGAGACGCAAGGTTGGTCTGCCTTTTCCCCGAAGATTTCTGTGTACCCAGGTTTTCCCTGTTGTGCTTGTTGTGCTTAGAATCAAGCGATCTAGAGCCGGAAGGATTCTTCGGGTTCCTTCCCCTCGTTGAAAGATAACTTTTCTGGGACTTAGACTTGCTTGTGGTTGGTGCCAGTCCACACATGACTTGACTTCACCTTCCTGTTTGCTAGCAGTCCTGTTTTAATTCCTCAGCTGCTAATCCCTAAGTGACTATAGGGCCTGTTTTAAGATGGGCTTCCTCTTGTGGATTAGCTAGCTCTGATCCCAGATAGCTTGACCCATATTTGACCCTTCTTGTTTTGAAGGGCAAGGTGAGCACATTGAAACACATTGTTTTTGGCCAGAGCCAATTAGGAAGGCATTCCTGCTGTCAAACCACATGTGGACGGTTTCCCTTCTCATGGAAAGGGTGAGCTGGGTGGTGGCACTGGATCTGACGTTGATCCTCTTTTCCCTCCCAATCCCCTGTCCCCCAGACAATGCAGGGTGAGGGCCCCCAGCTGCTTCTCTCAGAGGCCGTGAGCCGGGCAGCTAAGGCAGCCGGAGCTCGGCCCCTGACGAGCCCAGAGAGCCTGAGCCGGGACCTGGAGGCACCAGAGGTTCAGGAGAGCTACAGGCAGCAGGTGCCCCCACCTTGAAGCAGAATAGGGATGGTCTATCGGGAGGGGTTGGGCTAGGGTCCCTCTTTTCTGGATCCTTCTAGAGATGAAATGGTAGTGTGGCGCTGTCACTTGATGTAGTTTTCCCTGGTGGCATCTGGGAAGGCTCAGTGATGCAGTGCTGTCGGGCTGTGTGGCCGGTGGGGGAAGTGTTAGTTCCTGAGGGTTGGTCTTGTGTGCTTGTCGGGATCTTGGGGCTTGACCAGTGCCTCTCCAACCTGCTTGTTCTCTCTCTCTAGCTCCGGTCTGACATACAAAAACGACTGCAGGAAGACCCCAACTATAGCCCCCAGCGCTTCCCTAACGCCCACCGGGCCTTTGCTGATGACCCCTAGCTCTTTGTTCTGTGGTTCTTCATCAGGGGACCATCTTCCCCTTTCCCCTTCACAGTATTTAAGAAATAAAGGTCAGATTTTTCTGGCTTCTTTGTCTCCCAATTGTCTTGTTTCAAGTCCTTTGTTATCTGTAGGCCAGGGTGATCCTGACCTCACTGTGGAGCCCAGGCTGGCACCCGTGCTGCTTGCAGAGCAGTCCTGCCTCAGCTTCCCAGTGACGGGATTTCAGGCAGTGCGCCACCACACCCAGCTGATCTCTGGTGCTAGGGATCAACCGAGGGGCTTGGACAAGTCGGGCAACTGCCTTAACCACTGAACTCAGTGGTTAACTTTTTTTGAAATGGGATTCCCAGGTACCTTGGGAATGTCTCATGCACCAGCTGCAAGTGCCAGCCCATTTTGATTAATTCTACGTGAGAGTACTGTGACGGAAGACACTGATTGCAAGAATATGGTAGAAAAGTTTCTGAGCAGCTAGTTTTAGCACATTTAGCTTGGCAACACTGAATGTGGCCCACCCAGTTGTTAAAGCCTGTTTAAGGCACTCGTTGAGGACAAGCCAGGTAGGTATAGAGGATTCCTCGTTTTGTCAATGGGGTCAAAACGGACACTGCTGCAAATTCCTGGCCTCTACCTTGAGACAACGGATATCCCCTTAACCACTATAGGGTTGTGACCTACAGAATGTGGCAAAATGTTCTAGGTCCAGATACAGCCTGTACCTTCCTTACACTTGGATCTCTTTGACCACTAGCTCAAACAGTAAAAGGCCCCATAACTCAAGCACCATGCTAAGGGGGGCACTTGACAGTCACAGATGAGATCCACTTTTCAGACCCCGGACTCCAAGTAACTGAGGTAAGCCATACTAGCAGCCTGCTGAAAAGTGACCTCAATCACTGGCACAAGCAGATTTGCTTAGCTGAGCCCAGCCCAGATGGACAACCCTAAAACTAAGACCCAAGAAAGTAGTTCAGTTTTGAGGCAGTTTTAACAGGTAACTATCGTGAGGAAATAGGTCTTACTCTAACTACAGAAGAGTCAGCAAGCCTGTGGCCACACCACCCCCGAACGGCCCAATCTCATCTGATCTTGGAAGCCAAGCAGGGTCAGGTCAGGTCTGGTTAGCACTTGAATGGGAGAACAGTCAGCAAGCATCATTTAGCAAGCACCGTCCACAAAATCCACAAAATCATTTTGGATTTTTTTTTAAATTATTTTATTATTCTTTTTTTAACAAACAGCCCCAGGGATAGGGAATCAGGGGAAGGGGGAGGAGGGGAAGTGAGGCTCCAGCCCCAAAACCCCTCCCCACCCACCCCTTTCCCCCTTATATATTTATAATCTATATACAAGCCCCGGGGGGTAGGGGGCAAGGGGAACTCCCTCAGCGGGGTGGGGGCAATCCAGGTTCCTTGTCCCCCTGGGGCCCAGGCTCCTCTGCCCTTCGAGAAGAGCCTTCTCGAGGAGGTGGCCCTGTTCGCTCCCAGGGCTTCGGGATCCAGCGCAAGGCATCCGGCGGGGAGGCCTAGGGGACGCATGAAGGAGTTAAGTCAAAGCTCAAGGTAAAGAACTCAAGTAGGGACTCTTGAGACAGGGCCAGGGGTTCCTGTACCTGCTGGTAGAGGTCGATGCGCTGGGTGCGGAATACTCCGCTGTAGGCGGCCGGCGGGGCCTTGAGACGGGAATTGAGACTAGAGAAGGGCCTATGGAAAGAAGAGTGTTTAAAGTGAGCCTCGTACCTACCCAACGAGCCCCAAGTAAAAAAGGCCTTGGACGTGCAAGAAGTCGGCATGTACATTTCCACTTACCTTCCAGTTTGGGGAGTACGAGACGACCCAGGCCCCCCAAGGCTGCTGCTCAGCTTTCGATAATCCTGGAAGGGCTTTAGTTCCACTGGGTGCAGCTAAAGGAGAAATATTCAACCCCCTCACCTTGAGACACGGAAATTGCCACCTCTTACTCTCTGGAGCTCCCTAGGACCTCAGTTCCTGTTCCTTACCTCTGCTCGCCCCAAGCTAGGGGGAAATGGCCTGGCAGGTGAAGGCAGCACCCGAGCAGCAGGAGCAGGTGGGGGCCGCACAGCCAGGCTGGGGGGCTGCAGAGCAGGACCCACAGTTAACAGAGACAGGGGAGGTGGGGCGGCAGGCGGTGCAGGAGGCAGGGAGCCAAAGTTCACCACAGGCAGCTGTGAGTCCACCACAGGTAGAAGCATCTGTAACAAAAACATTCGAGTGTGCATGCTGGGGCAGGGAGGCATGTTGGGAAATGAAAACAAAGTCTGAGACTAGACAGAGAAAAAGAACTGGGAAAGTAAAAAGTACCTGCTGGGCAGGGGCCCCTGAAGGAAGGAAGCCACTTTGGCCACCAGGCTGCAAAGGAGTAGAGTAAAAATCCGAAGGGGATGGCAGATCCTGCCGTACCTGTTAGACAGTGAGGAAAAACGTGCCAGCTCCGCTACAAGCACTCTCTCCTCCCCCTCAGCACCTGCCCACCTCTTACCTGCAGCAAAGGTGGGTCGGGCAAAGGGCTGGGGCAGAAGGCTGGAGAGTAGAGGAAGGAGGGCGGAGGGTAGAGAACCCCAGCCGGCAACTTCCCCAGCTCTGTTGCTTGCAGCGCAGAGAAATCCAGAAACTGGCCCTTGAGGGCTACCCCAGACAGCAATGCTGAGGGAGGGGCTGGGCCTGGGGGCAGGTAGAGGGGCTGTGACCTAGAAAGAGATTAAGGGATGGGAGAGGTTAGGAAGCCAGTTTTTTGCCCCTTTAGTCTACACCGACTAGCCTTTGGGACCCTAATGTTGTGCCTTCCCCTTCCCTTAAGGCTTTCTCCATTTCCTCATGAGGTCCACAAGCATCTAGCCCTACCTGTAAGGGTGCAGTGAGGGGGTCCCAGGGCGGAAGCTTCCACTGCTAGGATGCAGCTGGGAGTCCATGACTCCCCCAGAGATCTGCCACAGAAGAGCAAGTTGAAACAGCTTCAGCATTTCTGGTTAAGAAAAGCTCACTCATCCCACCCACTGCCCTGTAAAAGGAAAACTGGAACAACAAAAAAGCCATGGTATGGGCTACAGAGCAAGAAGACCCTGTCTCAAAAAAACAAAAAACAGAAACAGAAAAAAGCAATAGTGTTTTACAGCTGTTTAACCCAGGCATAGGTCAAAGTGCCTGCCTAGCATGCACGAGGCTCTGGGTTGATTTCCCAGCACACATTTAACAACAACAACAACAACAACAACAACAACAACAACAACAACAACAACAACAACAACAACAACAACAACAACAAAATTTAATCCCAGCACCTGAAAGGCTGAGGCAGGAGGACTACCATAAGTTCAAGGCCAGCCTGGGCTACACAGTGAGTGCAGAACCAGCCCAGACTATAGATACAGAGAGACCCTGTCTTAAACCCCAAAACACAACAATATAACCCAAACCCTTAGGCTTTACTGTAAGAGACAGGAAACAGAAAAGAATGATTATTCGCTCAAGGGGAATTGGGATGAAAACGGGGGCTTACCTGGGAACTGGGAGGACCAGGGCTGCTGCAGAAGACCTCAGGGCACAGGCGCTGGCTGGAGGAGCTGGGCTCCCCACAGTGCCCGGAACCCACGCTCTTAGACTGTGGTTCAGCAGAGGCAGACGTGCTGGGGAGCAAGTCCCACTCTCGGGACGCTGGAATGGCCTGGGCAGGAGAAGCCACGTCCAGAAGGGTATCTAACAATCGGAGCCGCCCAGGTCACTCCCGGCAAACTTCACCCTTGGACTCGGCCTTCCGCCGACTTTCATGCTCCACTCACCTCCGTGACGGACGCCGGTAACTCCTTCTCTGCTTTTAAGCTGTCTCCTACCACCAGGCGTAGGTCTGAGTCCTGTGACCAAGAGGTGGAGTGCGTGTCCTGTGACTGGGACATCTGTTCCCCATGTTCTACCTCTCCCCCTTCCCTTCTTTCCATCCATCCCATGGAACCTGGTACGGCCCATGCAGACCTTGTCACTCGTGCCAAACTGGACCGGAGGGCCAGGTCGATGGGATGGCCGGACGGGGCCTGCCTCGGGCCCTCTGTCTGTACGCTGTGATCGTTCTGTGCCTATGGGACCAGGGGCCAGAGGCTGCTCCCGAGGCAGCTCCTGAGTTGGGGAACACAGTAAGATGGATTAGCCCGAGGAGAGGGAAAACCAACCAGGGAGTCCGCAGCACACGCAGGCAGTTTTTACCTTTCTGTCCCCATCGTGAGGGGCAGGTGCCCGTCTCCTAGGAGGTTCAGAGGGTTCAGAGCCAGGTGGACCCTCACCAGGAACAGTATTCAGGGGTGAGGGGCCTCCAGACCGCTTGGGGGGTCCCTCTGCTGTTCCCTTGAGTCCTCCATCAGGGGAACTTCGCTGGCTGCAGGGACCTGATGACACCTGAGAATCCCCACTCAGGTCTACCCCACTGTCAGACTGACTCATCTGAGAGGAGTGGAGAAGGAGCTAGTTAAGTCAGGATAGAAAGAACCCCAGTATCTAACTGATACAAACAAACTGAACCACCACTTGGGAATAGCTCCAGACTCAACCCCAGATACATGGGGATCAAAATACACCCCAGCTCAACTTTTATCTTCCATCCTCACTCACCTCTGTACCTGCCACATCCTCAAATGGACTCAGGGGCTCCATCCAGGGCTCCATGGCTCCAGGCCGGTAACTCTTCCGGCTGGTGGCTGGGGCAGGACAGACCAACATGCAGACAACAGAGAGGACAGCCCTGCAGCCCGGCGCACTTTCGGTCCCCTCTCAGACTCCCCCCTCAGACCCCCTTCAGGCCCCCGCTTCACGCTCAGCTTACTCACCAGTATGTAAACGATCCCAGATGTGAGGGGTCAGGGCCTCGGTGCTCGCATCTCTGGACTCGCCCTGAGGGCCTGGGACCTCAGCCTTTGGGCCCAAGAACCCAGAGTTATGAGGAGGAGGAAGAGGCTCCTAAAGGTGAAGAAAACCAAAGGCCAAACACAAATTAGGCAGGATCCGGGCAACAGATGACACACGAGCCAACAGAGACAGCCAGTGACATTTCAGGCAAGACCAAAGATGGGCAAGGTCAAGGGTGGAGAGAACGAGGAAGCAAGAGCACAGCAGAGCCCATCTCTGGCCCAGCCCTCACCTCCTGCAGCAGCTCTGGTTTTCGAGAAGGTCGCTCCCGTCGTTTGTGGGGGAAAGGATTAACCCCGGCAGAGTCCTGGGGAGTCCCGCCTACCCCCCTCACCAATGGCCCTGGCTCCTCAAAGTGGGAGTCTGGGGAAAAGGGGAAAACTGTCAGGACCTGCCACGCTGCCAGTAACCCCAGGTTTCCCTGCCTCTTCTACCCTCTAATCCTTCCACACTGTGCACTGCAGACACAACAGCAGGGACCCCCCCAAGGCGGATGCTCCCCACTTCAGCAACTCATTGCCCTGGGGACAGACATCCCCACCCACATCACTCCTGCTTACCAGAGATGATGCTACCGCTGGCCCTCTCAGGGTCATAACGGGTTGGGGGATGAGGGGTTGAGCCCTGAAGGCCTTGAGGAGGCCCCGGCTTGGGCCGTGGATGACCCCCTGGTGTCGTCATGTTTCCTTGGCGGCTGCTCAGCTGAGCCAGAGCCTGTTGGATGCCAGCAGGGTTGCTGTGGATAACCTGATCCAGGCGGAAGACAGCAGAACTGCTGGGGGGCGGAGGCGGCAGAGGGAGCCCCGGGGGACGTTCCTCCGCAGGACGGCTAGGGAAAGCAAAAACCAGCATCCACTGAAGGAAAACAGCACCAGTTCCTGGGGACACTAGACTGTCATTCATTACAAGTCAAGCATGTTGTCTCCGTCAAACTGTCTTCTTGCCTAATTTTTTCTTTTTTTGCTGAGACAGTATCTTGCTCTGTAGCCCAACCTAGGCCTGATCTCATGACAGACGATGTAGCCCAGGCCAGCCTTGGACTCACAGCAATCCTCTGCAGCCTCACCAGTGCAGATTATGGGTGCGCCCCACCATTTTACGTGGTGCTGGGGAATTGAACTCTGGGCCTTGTACTTGCAAGGCAAGCAGTTTAACCACAGTGTTATTCCTCCAGCCCCTTCCTGCTCACATCTGGTAAGTTTTTGGGCCAGTTTAAGGATTTCTACATGGCTAGCTGTAGTGGTGCGTGCCTGTATTCCCAGCATTTCGGAGGCTGAGACTGGACTGCTGTGTATTTGACATCTGCCAGGACTATGGAGGGAGACCCGTTCTCAAAATCACAAATTTAAAAACAAAAGAACTTTCACATGGACAGGACTACAGATGGTGAAAACAAGGAACAGAGAAAGCATGTGGGGCACTGCTTTCCAGCAGCCCTGGCTGCCAAGGGAATCCCAGGCACCCTCCTAATGAGCCCTTGTGAATGTACAGCACCTACTCTCACCTTTCTCCTTATCCATTAAAAAAAAAATTTAAGAATGTACGTAAGTCTGTCCCTACCTTCGATTCTTGGGAGAGGGCCAGCTCCTCTTGTCCCCTCGTCCTGGGCCAGTCTTTCCCCCAGGACCTCCACCACCACCTCCACTGCTGCCACCACTGCCAGCCTTGCCTCCGGGGCCGGGGCGCCGGTTCTGCCGATCCATGCCCGGCCGCTGACTCGAGAAGCTCCTTTTGCTCAAGTCCTTGGCTCTCTGGCTCAGATCTCCACGGGACATGGTGGATATGCCCGGTCCAGCACTTCCTGCACTTCCCCCAGCTTTAGGGGTCAGAAGGGCTGGTGGGGGAGCCTCCTTGTCACCCCGGCGCTCACTGGCAAAGTCACTGCTTTCTGACGCCGTCTCCCACTCCTCATTGGCTTGATCAGAGTTCTGGTTTGACAAATCAGGAGACTTGGCAGCTGCCCGGCGAGGTGGCGGGGGCACTGTGACTGTTGCCAGGGCCTCCTCGGGTCCGGGAACGGAGGGCGGAAGGGCCAGGGAAGAGGGCTTGCCCTCTGTCCCTCGTGCAGCATTCTCCCGCTCCTGTTTCAGCCTCCGGAAGCGAGGTGGCTTGTCCTGCTGCTGGGCCCTTCCGTGCCTCCTCCTGCGCGGCCGCTCCCCATCTTCCACACCAATGACCATGTTGCTCCCTGTACTGCTACCTCCTCGGGCCACAGGAGACAGAGGCCCTGGAGCCAGCTTCTCCTTTAAAGGCTCCTTACTTGGGGGTAAGGGGCCTGCTGGAGGTTTCTTTGGAACCAGGGATTTGGTTGGAGGGCTCCAGCCTGGGCAAACAGGAGGAGGGGGCCGCCCTCCCCCACGGCCCCTGCGCGATGGCACCCCTCTTGGAGTAAAGACACGGCCACCCCGGGCAGTGGAAAATCGAGCTGGGGCTGGAGACGGAGGGACTCCAGCTGGGGGAGGAGCAAGAGGGACCTGGGAGAGCACGCCCTCCTTGGGTGGGGGGGCTTCCTTGTCTGAGGGAGCCAAGTCACTCTCATGAGTCTCGCTGCCTGTTTCTGAGCCACGCTGCCGACGCCGCTTGGGGATTTCCTCATACTCAGAACCCTCACTTCGTGTCTCACTGGCCGTGCGGCCTCGGGAAGCCGAGGGATGGTGGTTCAGTCCCCCAGTCCCAGCTCCACGCCCTTCGTCTCCGCGGAATTCCCGGTAACTACGAAACTCTCGGCTTCGGGTTCCCCGGCCCCGGCCTCCATAAGTCCCCCGAAAACCTCTCCCTCTAGCAAAATATTCACCTCGGCCCCGACCCCGGCAAGAGGTTGGACCCACCCTTTCATAAGAATAGTCCCTCCGCAGCCTTGGTGCAGGGGAAAGAGTCCCAGCGGGTGGGGTCTCCTTAGGGCCCATCTTCCCCTTGGCTGTTTTGAGCGGATCTGGCTTTAGGGCCTTAGGGGTCTCCTCTCCCTGCTCTAGGGGTTTAGGAGGCAGCTCTTCAATTTTCACAGGTGGTGGTGGTTTCTTGATCGGGCCAGCCCGCCGAGGCGGCGCCCCTGGTTCCTCGGGAGGGATTCCCCGACGACTGCTACCTGGGCGAGGGCCCCAGCGGGTTTCTGTGCGGCTCTCTCTTCGCGGGGGCAGGGGGCCTTGGCCCCCACCCCCAGGCCCGCGGGCAGACTTCCGATTCGCTTCTGTGCCCGCTAGTGGTGGGGT
Organism: Ctenodactylus gundi; assembly: GCA_004027205.1. Lineage (NCBI taxonomy): Eukaryota > Metazoa > Chordata > Mammalia > Rodentia > Ctenodactylidae > Ctenodactylus > Ctenodactylus gundi. The sequence goes on along the minus strand of PVKB01003220.1, from coordinate 45,546 downwards.
CTCCTCTTTTGGTGGCTCTTTCTTAGGTGGTGGAGCTTGTGCCTTGGCAGCCTCGTCATTGCCTGGGGGCCAGGGGAGCGGCCGGGGCCCTGGGGGAGCTGGTTCCTCCAGAGGGAAGCGAGAGAGTGGGGGGCCGGGAGCTCCATTTTCTGGAAAGCCAGGATAACTGGCCAGATAGGGCGGGGGTGGGGGTACTGGAGGAGTTTCACTCCTGAAGAGGGAAACAGAAAAGAACGCAAGTAAGTATCTGGGGAGGAGGAAAACCAGAAACTGATCCGGAAAGAGAATACTTTGTTATGATCACTACCACACAGCCTTTCTCCTTACCAGGACTCACCTCAAACCTTTGTCTTCTTCATCTGCTGCCTGGCGCAGTGGGGAGGTAAGTGGGCGAGGGTCAGTAGGTGTGGTGGTGAAGACGTCTCCTACCCAGGCCAGTTTTGGATCCACTGGTGGGGTGCCCCGTTCCCGTAAGAGAGGGGGTGCATGCCGCTCAAATGGTTCTGAGCTTGAACCTCCACTATCTGAGCGCTCTCGGGGAACTAAGCCTAAGAAAACGTTAAGGAAATACATTCACGGTCACAAACTCTCAAGCACCCAAAATCAACCTCCCCCACTCAGTCTCCTGCCAAATCAGTACCCCCCACCTCTCTTCCTAGGGAGCCTGAACCTTGCCTACTCTTGAGAAACAGGGGAAACCACTGGCTTCTCTATGAAAGCACCAGGCTGTGGCAAACTAAGGACCATTGTGTATTTCTTCTCCAAGCCCATCCTCACACCAGAACTATCTCAGCTGTGCTAAGCACTCTCACAAACTGGTAACTGCAGTTATACCAGAGTCATGCTGAGAACCTGACATTCACCTCTTAAGACTAAGGAGCCCCTCCCATGGCCTCACCAGAAGGATGCACACCGGCGGGGTAGAAGTCCAAAGGAGGACGGCCCTGGAGCAGCCGAGGGTCCACATAGGGTGGAATCATCATCCAGCGGGGATCAAAGTTCATTGGGGGCATGGGTGGGGGCCGGCCCAGAGCACCTGGGTAGAGAGCCTTGGGGGGTGGGGGCGGAGCCTGTGGGGTTGGCACAGCCCCCAGGGTCACAGGTTGTGGCGGTGATGGGGGCACTGGGGCGGGAGGAGCAGAGCCCTGCTGTTGCTGCTGCCACTGCTGCTGCTGCTGCTTTAGGAGCTGCTCCTGGGTAAGAACAGAACGGGAGAGGTTACCAAGCGAAACTAGGTGGGAAGCGCAGCGACAGGGGACTGGACAGAAGCAAGGGCTCCAGGAGCCAATCTACACTGAGGCTCATAGCAAGGTCATACAGGGGAAGCCCACCTGAGGAAAGGAGCGTCATCTTACCTGCTGCTGCCGCTGGAAACGAGGGGGCAGTGACTTCTGATATTTGGGGTAACCCAAGCCCTGGCTGGGAGGCTGCCGCAAAGGGCCAACCCCATCGCCCTTGGGCTCCACTTTCGGGGCTGGGGGTGTGGTAGGTGGAGGAACTTCTTCTGGTGGTTCAGGACCCTCTTTTGAAGGCAGCTGGGGTTCCACTGCATTGAAGAACAGAATGTCCAATGAGTGAGAACACTCCAGGAATTCCAGCCCTCATCTGTAGCTTCTGCCCTAGAGACTCAAGTGTTTGACTGGTCCTGTTGTATTGAATTCCACTGTTTAAGACCCATAAACATTAACTTCCTGTGATATCCCCAAAACAGTAGTTTCTTCCTCTTTCTCCCCTTTATTTTTGGGATGGGTCTTATTTGGTACTCCAGGCTAGTCCTAAACTCACGACATAGCCCAGGCTGGCCTTGAACTCATGAAAATCTTCCTGCCTCACCTTTTTTCCTTTCCTTTTTTTTTTGGAGGCAGGGTCTCGCTTTGTATTCCAGACTAGTCCTGATCTCCCTATGTAGCCCAGGCTAACCTTGGACTCACAGCAATCCCCCTCCTCAGCTTTTTGAGTACTGAAATTATAGGCATGTACTATCATGCTTGGCTTTAAATGGTGCTGGGGAAGCAGGCCAGGGCTTAACCGCTGTGTTCAGCCCTTGCCTCAGCCTTCTGAGTGCTGTAATTACAGGCACGTGCTACCATACCCACTTTATACAGTGCTGGCGAAAACAAGCTAGGGCCTTCCACGCTGAACTCTGCCCCCAGCACCAACATCTCATTCTTGTTCCCTGTTAGGCTTAGATAAGTGGAGTGAGTGGTTTGGGACAGGTTCTTGCCCTGTCAACCAGGAAGGTTCTGAACTCATTATGTAACCCAGGCTGTCCTCGAACTTGCAACAATCCTCCTGCCTCAGCCCCACAAGTGCTGGGATTACAGATATGCACCACCACGCCCAGTTTATGTGGTACTAGAGGCCTTGAGCTTGCTAAGAAAGTACTCTATTATCACTGTGCAATTCCTCCAGCCCCTAGATAAGCGATCTTGATATTTGTTTCGTTACATTGGGGATTGAACCCAGGGCACTGGCAATGAACTACATCTTTGTTCTTTTTATTTTGAGGCAGGGTCTCACTAACTTGCTCAGGCTGCTTTCTAAATCATGGTCCTTTCTGCCTCTGACTCTCAGAGTGCTAGGATTACAGGTGTGCAGCAACAAGTCAGGCTTAGATACCCTTAAGAAGTGACAGGATTGGCCAGCCTGGGCTACATAGTAAGTTCAGGACCAGCCCTGCTGAGGACACAAATAGACCTAACAGTCAGTCCTGGTGGTGCATGCCTCTAATTCCAGCACACTGGAGGCTGAGGCAAGAGGACCGATGACAAGTCCGAGCCCAGCCTTACATCTCAGCAAGAACATGCCTCAAAATCAAAAATAAAAACGGGCTGGGGATATAGCTTAGACTTAAGGCCCTTGGATGAATCTCCAGTAGTAAAACACAAAATCATAAAGATGGGCCCAGCACCCTACCACTGACAGCTCAGTAACCCAAAAAGTACACTCTATTTACTCCCATCCTCACACCCCCACACCCTTGAGCCAACCAGAGTTCTGACACCTAGCAGTACCTATCCCCTTCTCCATACCTGGGCTGGCTTCGAAGCTGCCACTGCTGGTGCTACTGGTAGCGCCACCACCACTCACCAGAGTGGGAGCTGGAGCCACACCTGGACTGGGGGTGGACTGGGCAGGAGAAGCCTGCGCTGGCTCTTCAGGTTCCTTCTCTGGTGCTGGAGCCTGTGCTGGCGGTGCAGCAGGAGATGTGGGCAGTTCTTTGGGGACTGCAGGTGGTGGCACTGGGGCAGGAGCAGCAGCAGGTGGGGCAGCGGGCTCTGCTTTGAGCCGCTTGTCAGGTGCCCCAAACTTTTCGTCAAGGCGCTTGAGCTTCTCAGCGCAGGCTGCCCGGCGCTCCTCCTGCATGCGACGCTCCTCCTCCTCTCGGCGGCGCCGCGCCCGCTCCACCGCCAGGGAGATCTCAGACGAGGACTGCTTGCGCCGCTGCCGCCATGCTTCGTCTTCGTCTTCTGGCGCGGGGGGCTTGCAGGGAGGACCCCCACGATCCTGTCAGTGGGCAGACCCGGCAGGCCAGGCACATCAGTCACTACGCTTTCTACCAGGTGTCACACACAACCCACGCTCTAGCTATGGGATGTGAGAACCAAGGGTTGGGGTGGAAGATCTCCTCTGGGTAGAGATAAAGCCACCAACCAAACCTATTTTTCCGTTCCTTCTGCCTTTGGAGGTGCCTCTAGGACTCCTCATTCTTCCTCATCTACATCCCAATTTCCCCCTCAGGCTCCCCTAATCCCAAGATGCTCCCAAACCTTTTAAGGAAGCTATACCAAAAGCACCTCATGCACAAAGCCCATTTTTAGCCCACTCTTTAGCTTCCTGGTACTCAGCTGACACCACCCACCACTGACCAGATCACTCCTCTTTGCAGACACTCACTGGGTAGTCGCCAGGGGGACCCCAGTTCCCGGCGGGGCCCCGGTGAGGGGGTGGTGGGGGAGGCTTTGGGGCGGGAGGCCCCGGCTCTGTCTCTGGAGGCCGAGAGCCCTCTGCCCAGGCCGTCTTAGGAGGGGGTGGTTCACTGCCAGGGGAGGAGCCCTTTTTGCCATCAGCTTCAGGGGGCCGCTCTTCACCAGCAGCCGAATGGGAGTCCTTGCTGTGAGAAGATCAACAGTGCAATCAAATTCAGCTGTGACCCAGCTCCTCTACGCATTTTCTACCATGAGAAAATCCTGCCTGTGTCCTCCCCTGATGGCCCTGACTCACTGGCCCTCAGTTCCCTCCTCATCAGAGTCTCGGCCGTCTTCCTCATCGCTGAACTTGAGCTTTTCGGTATAGTCGACCTCCTCGTGGGCCCCTAAAGGGAAAAACTCAGAACAGTAACCCACACAATCTGCCCTCTGCTGTCAGTGTCTCCCCAGCATACAGAACACGGTCTGGTACTATAAGACAGGACGTACTGCCAGTGCCAACACTCCCTCCCATGTCTAGCCCTACCAGCCAGGAGCCTGTCACTCTCGTTCCTCTATGCACTCTACCAGGAGTGTTTTTCTTCCACACGACTCCTCTCCCTTCAATGCCTACTCTTTTCCCACACAGCACCCCCTTCTTCCTCAGCAGACTTTGCCACAAGACACAAATGTGTGACCCTGAACATCCACTCACCTGCCCAACCATCATCGTTCTCCTGGTCCAACTGGTCAAACTCCTTGAGATTATCTTCTTTAAGAATAGAAGGCCGACCCACAGGCTCTACAAGGCGCATTGGTGGCCCTGAGCCCCGAGGGCCTGCCACACGGGGGAAACGGCTATGTGTGAAGAGAACATAAAAGATGGCATGTTGTACAACAACATAAAAGACGGGGCCTCCTGGGCAGAAAACCATCTCAGCCCCCAACAGGCTTCCCCTGCTCCCGACCATAACCCAGGCCTGGACTGCTCACCTGGGCCCATCAGGAGTGGGGTATCGGTAAGGCCCCTGGGGTCCATAGGGCGGAGGGAACGGGAGATATGGGGGGTACATCTGCAAAAGGGCCCAAGAGTAGCTGCTCAGAGGAAAGTCAAACAGCCTGCCAACTCTTTAAGCCTGCTATTGTCCTCCCACCCTGACTCACAGGTGCCTGCTCTGTAATGTGCCCTTGGAATACTTCCTATCACTTTAGCTTCTAGTGCAACTACTCCAAAATAAGATATCCAAGATATCCACACTCACAAAGGGCGGCATCATTCCGCGGTATGGAGGGAACTGGGGTGGGCCCGAAGGCTGCAATGGCCCTCGGGGATCATGACCATGATGAAGTTTGGAGTCCGGGCCCTCCAGCTCATCAGGGCCACGCCCACCTCCATCCCTCCAACTTGTAGAATCTGTATTTTGGAAAGGAAAGAGTAACCGAGGGAGAGATTAATGACTCAGGGGCAAGAGAAAATGATGGAGTTCGTGTGTGAACAAGCCAACACTTTAGTTGACCTGAAATAGACAACACACACAAGGCTTACTTTGGGGGCGGAGGTTTGGTCCGGGCCCAGACAACTGTTCGGTAGACTCCCTTTCCTTGGCAGCCTTGTCCTGGTCGCCAGCCGCCTGCAGGGTCGGAAATTCCTCTCGAGAGAATCGCGACAGTAGGTTTGATGCCCTTCCACCTGTTGAGGTGACCGTACAGAACCAGGGACAGCTATACATAGAGGATGCACCACAGACGTGGAAGTCTCTGATAAGCATCAGACTGTCAGGGTCCCACCTTAAAACTCACTCCTTGGTTAGTATAGCTCTTTACTCCCCCAAGAGACAAGGAAAAGATCTGGGACCACTCCACCCCCTCATCTGAGACTGACTATGGAAGCCAAAATTCCACCAAGCAGACCGAGGACAACATACTGAAGGTGCCTCACAAGGTGCCCAGACACAACGGTCCACACAGCCCTGCACTCACCATCTCCGTGTGCTCCATGGGTGACGCTGGCTTGTGCCCAGGACTTTACCCCGCTTGGAACCGAAGGAGTGCTCTGGAGCAACAAAGTAAATGGTGCAGTGGGTGGGCAGGTAAGCTATAAGCACTCTTCCCCAGCTCCCCCAGTTCTCCAAGTACCTCGGGGGCTGTCGGGGGTCGTTTCGGCTGGTTGGAGGCAGGCGTCTGTGAAGCCGGCAGTGGCTGCGATTCCGGCGGCTGAGCGGTTGAGGCATCGGAACTGAGGGGACAGTAGAAAGGGAATGTGATCGATAGCCTGATGGCCCCTAGTTCCTGACAGGTGGGAAGCAGGGACTACCACTACCATTTCCAAGTATCAGAACAGAATAATTTTGTTGTCCTGTACAAGCTGCTGTCTCTCTCTTCGTCTGACAAGATGCCAAAGACACCATTTCTTAGTCCTCTGACAGGAAACTGGAATAGCACATGAGGTGCTTCCTCCTGATCTTTCATTAAGACAGAGGCTGCCACACCACAATTCGCCCTCAAGCTCAAATACTCATCACTCTGGTTCCCCAGGCCTCTGTCACCTCTTGGGGTCGGACTGCTCCTGTTTGCTTGCCCATCCTGTTCCGTCTTTCGGCACTAGTGAGACATTGGGGTCATTGCCTTTGTTCTCGGCTTTCAGGCTTGGAAGGTTGGCTGGGGGTGGCATACGCCGGGCAATGGCAACTTTCCCGAGACTCTGCAGGCCATGGCGAGGGGCAACTGAAGAAAAGGTGGAGAGAAGGTCAAATATGCCTTATGGGGAGATCGAAGTCTCCCATCCTCACGCCCTCTACACACTCTCAATGCTCTATCACCCACTTACTCCCAAGTTCCTTAAGAAGCCATCCCTCCCCCTGATAATTATTTCTGGAATTCCTACTAGAAACACTGCATCACTGCTTTTATGTGGGACGGGTCATCTTGGGCCTGCGGAGAGCAAGCTGGCCCCAGACTTCTCCAATCCCACATTTCTTTGCCTCCAATTCTTACGTGTCCAAAGACAGGAAACCAAAGACACGCCTTTGTAGGAGGGTAACTGGTTATCACCCAGGGCCCAACATCCACTACAAGACCCTAGATAAAGCTAGCAGGTCTCCACTTTTACTATATACCACAGCTGTTCCGCCTTCAAAGAACTACAAAGCCTACACCCCAGTCAGGCCTAGGCTTCAGCCATCAGGAGCATCTTTGCGGGACCCTCACCAGCGGGTTTTTGGATCTCTAAGGACTTGCCCTTATAGGTATCAAACAGGTTGAGCGAGGAATACTTCTTTCCATCCTTCCCCTTGGCAGTCGGCCCCGAGCGATCGGACATTGCGCTGGAAGCTCATTGAGTATGTTGGGTCCTGCAGGCACCTCCCCCAAAACGTGCCGGAGCCTGTGGGCCAGAGCACAAGCACCTCAATCTTTGCTCCCTTTGCAGGCTGTAACAGGAACCTAGAAACTCCTCCTTTTCATTTTCCTTAACAGACATGCAGCCCCTCAGTGTCCTTCCCCCAGGTTCTAAAGCCCCTTCTGTTTCTTTGGATCTATTTGGTTCCCAAATGCCATGTTCTCTTTTTCTTCCAGACACCTCCAGTCCGCCCCAAACTGGTACAGTATAAATGCTCTGCCCTCTGCGCCAGTCTAGAAGGGGTAGCAGCAGCCTGTTCATTATGTCTGAAACTACTCTCCACCAAAATAATTCTAGAGACTTACAAAAAAACAGGGCAAGTACAAGCCCCAGTAACAACCAGAGACACAGAGCTCCATCATGCAAGGACAGCTTAAGTTTGCCAACTTACTACACCAGCTATCTACCCTGCCTCAGGGCCCCAGGCCCCAGGTTCCATTCCCAAGGGCCGTGTAAATCCCATCTGGGGAGGTTTGCAGGAAGGTATGCTGGGAGTTGAGGGATTTTATGAGGTTGCTCTGCCAGACTGGGAGCTGGTGCCAAAGACGTCCTCATCGAACAACAGGGGCTGAACATAATCCCAAACTACAGAAACTCCCAAGTATTCAAAATACTCCATCTTTTCCTAAATTTGACCCCTTCTTCGCTCTTAGGGATAATTCTATCTCCGGAAGAAATAATAGTGGGCTCTGGTTTACCATATGCAGAACAGAGAAAGACAAAGCTTTATGGAGCTACTTGGAGAACATCCTCAATCCATGAGCCACCCACCAAGTTCCATCCTCCTATCTTCATTAAAAAGGTCCATCGGCAGTCATTCTCCCCCACCCCAACAGCCCTTGCTCCCCAAACAGGCCATCCTCCATCCTCAGCCCAATCTACAGTGACCAGGCACTCATTTGCGGATGCGAACAGTGCAAAGGGAAAAGACGAGAAGAAAGCAGACAGGTAGAGATGAAAGACACAATTGGGCACAGAGAACTTTATGACAGGCTGGAGCCGAGATGTGAGCTGCCTTGGAGGTATTTAAGGAAACCGATCTATGAGATACACCTACAAAAATCGCTAACAGACTAAAAAGAGATCAACCCCAAAGCAGATGGGAAATAATACCTAAAACCTGCAAGGGTCCGGAATGTGGAGCAGAAATCAGGGGCGACATCGAGACTCGGGAAGAAAGAGAGAGGCCGGGTAGGGGGGTAAGAGAAGAGGGGGTCAAGCCAACAGAAAAAATGAAAAAGCAGGAGAGCTTGGGGAATGCAGAAGGCAAAGATGCGAGAAAAAAGCGGGGTTCCCGGCCGGGAGGGGGGACCAAGAAAGGGAGATCACAGCGCAGGGTCCCATAACGTGGTGAAGAGACCCCCCCAGAGGTCCTCGGGCGCGGCCCACCCCAGGGCGGCGGGGAGGGGGCCGACAGATGGAGGTTAGGAGCCAGGAACGCGTCGGAGGAGAGGGGGGTACGGGCCCAGGAGTGGAGGGCTGCTCCGCCAAGCCAGAACGGTGGGTAAGGAGAAGCTGGCTGCAGACTCTGAGAGGGGCTGAGGTGCAGGTCCTGGGGTGGAGGGGCGGGGGAGGGGCAGGCAGGGCCGGCAGCAAGAGGACAAAATGGCGGCGGCTAATGGCAGCTTCTCCTCCCCCCGCCCGGCCCGCTGCCGCCGCCGCCGCCGCCGCCGCCGCCGCCGCCACCGCGGCCGCCGCCGCCGCTCCCGCGCCGGAAAAGGGCGTCAGCGCTTCGCTTGCCCAGACTCACCTGGCCGGGTGCGCGGAGGTCCGGGACCGGGACTTCGGAGCTCCCCGGGGCGGGATGGCGGTGGGGCGGGGGCGGATGGCGACGGATGGCGCCGGGTTCGGCTCCTCCCGTCTCCCTCGCTCACTCCGCGGCTGGGCTCCGACTAACGGCCCATCCGGGCAACCGCCGCCCCCGGGAGTGCCCCCCCACCTCCCGCCTCCCTTCGCGACCAGACACGCCCCCTATTTGCATAAAAGGGCGGGGCACTCTCTAGCCTTCCCTTTTCTACTTGCAGGGTTGCCTTATTAAAAAAAAAATGTGTGTAGAGCTTTCCGGGGATATTTGCATAAGGAGGAGGGAGTTACGGACGCGGGGACGCTGATTGGCTGAGGAGGCGGACCTGTCGGACGTTGAGACGTGTAGAGGAGGAGGGCGTACGGCGCCGGTCGGCGGGGCGGTTGAGGCGCAGAATGTACACGATGAATGATGGGAGAAAAAGGCGGAGCATGCGTCGTGCGTCCGTGGAAAGAAGGGAGTGGAGAGGGGTGCGGAAAGTGCAAGAAAGCGGTGTAAGGCCCGTGGTGCTTTAAACGGAGTTCGAGAGGACGGAGAGAACGGTACAGATTAGCTAGCCGAGGGTGGAGCTTACGTAGATTCTTACCGAGTCTGAACTCACGCTTTCCTTCGCGAGAAGTGAAGGCACGGGAGGGGGTGGGACCTTTTATTTATTAAATCACGTCATGCAAATGAGGTGGTTAGAAAGGCCAATCCAAGGGTCCAAGGAAGTGTCGACATTCTTTGGCTAGTTCTGTTTGTATGCATAATACATGCAAATTATTTGAACAAAGATAGGCTGGGAATGACCAGTATTCATCGAAATATCAGCGACCCATGAGGAAGACCGTATTTAATTTTGTAACCTATATTTTCTATGAATCGGTTTTTACATTTGAGTTGGCAATTTGTATTCTCCCAGCCGTAGGCTTCATTTTATAAGATGCAGTACTATTTTCCCCTTTGTCTCTGAGTCCTTGACCGTAGAATCCTCTGCTCCCATGGAGGTAGGGTAGAAAATATTAAGAATAGGTAGAAAGGAGGCAAGGAAAATTATAACTTTAAAACGACGTTTAAGAAATATTGCATCTTTAGGACACACATTTCTCAAGCCTTTTTTCCCTTCCAGGAATCTTAATTGTCTTACGGCGATTAGGCACAATAAGCAGCCAGGCACGGTGATGCATGCCTGTAATCCCGCCCTCTGGGAGGCTGAGGCAGGAATAAATTGGATCTAACCACAGGTTTAGCAGAGACCTTGTCTCTAAACAAATAGGAGTGGGGCCTGGTGTTCAATGCAGGCCTGTAATCCCAGCACTCTGTGAGGCTGAGGTAGGAGTATGGCAAGCTTGAGCTCAGCCTGGGCAATATAGGGAGACCTTGTCTCAGAATCAAAACTAGTGTGGTATGCCTGTAGTCCCAGCATTCAGGAGGCTGAGGCAGGAAGATTAGCATGAATTCGAGGCTATTCTGGACTATAGACCAAAACCCTGGGGCCCAGTGCCTAGCATGCACAAGGCTCTGGATTTGATTCCCCAGCTCCACAGTCAAAAATAAATCAGGCCAGGGCTGGAGGAATAGCACAGCAGTTAAAGTGCTTGCCTAGCAAGCATATGGCTCTGGGTTCAATTCCCTAGCCCCGCATAAACTGGACGTGATGACCTACACCTGTAATCCCAGCAGTCATGAGACTGAGGCAGGAGGATTGCATAAACTCAAGGCTAGCCTGGTCTGCATAGTGAGTTCAGGACCAGCCCAAACTAGAGTGAGACCTTGCCTCAAAATTAATAAATAAGCCGGGCTTGGTGGCAGATGCCTGTAATTCCAACACACTGGAGGCTTAGGCAGGAGGATTGCTAGGAGTGCAGGGCCAGCCTAGTGAATTCAGGACAATTCTGGACTGCAGAATGACACCCTGTCTCAAACAAAACCAGACAACAAAAACAGTGAAGCCCTGTCTTAATAAGCAAATAAGTAACTCTTCCGTAGATCTCCATCCTCAAGGAAACAGCTATGTTATTTTTTTAGAAGCTGTCTTAGTAGGCAGCGTATCTCAGCTTCAGACTGATGTGAATGGTTTGATTTCTGACACAGCTATCAAAGTTATTTGACAGCAGGAATATCCATCCTACTTCACTCATCTTTTTTTTTTTTTTGTACTGAGGATTAAACTAAACACTAAGGTATATCCCCAGCCCTTTGACCTTATTGTTTTTATTTAGAGGAGAGGACTCCCTAGGCTGGGCTTGAATTTACAGTCCTCCTGCCTCAGCCTCTCACGGTGTTAAGATTTCAGGCGTGGATCACCACACCTCAGCTGGAAGACACCGTCCAGACCACACGGATATACTCAGCTCCAAACCGTGGCCCATCTTCCTGGAGGATGGAGCTCAATGAGAGGGCCTTGGTCTCAATCCCCAATGCCACACACACAAACACATACACCCCCCCACACACACACAGTACATTGTGTAACTATCACCCAGTTTATTTGTCTTGGATTAAAGAATGACTCAAGCCCCTGCTGCTTCCTATCCTTGGAATTATCAGGCTTCTTGTGAGAATGAATGTGAATTAATACATGACATGTGTTTAGAATAGTGTCTTGTGTCTATACGTGGTAAGTAAAAGTTAGCTATTAATTTTACTGTATTTTGACACTTTTTTGTGGTACTGGGGATTGAACATGGACTTCCCTCTTTTTTGTGGGGGGAGGCAGGGTCTCACTCTAGCCTGGGCTGGCCATGAACTCACAGCAGTCGTACTGCCTCAGCTTCCCAAGTGCTAAGATTGTAGGCATGTGCTTTATGTGATGCTGGGGAATCAAAACTCAGGGTCTGAGCTTGCTAGGCAAGCGCTTTAACCGCTGTGCCATTTCTCCAGCCCCTTCCCTCTTTTTATTGTGTATTTGAGACAGGATCCTGGTAATTTGCTAAATTGCCCAGGCTGCACTGAACTTGTAATTCTCCTGCCTTAGCCTCCCAGAGTGCTGGGATTACAGGCCTGAACCACAAGGCCCAGTTTATTTTGATGACTTATTAACTTATTTAGTGTTTAGATTTGGATCATTTGAGCAATTGTAGTAAGTCATTGAAAACTTACCCAGATACTGTAGTTCTATAAGGCTCACCAGTCAGGGGCTGGAGAAATAACTTAGCAGGTGAAGAGCTTGCTTAACAAGCTCAAGGCCTCAGATTCAGTTTCCCAGCACCAAATAAACTGGGCATGATGGTACATTTCTATAATCTTAGCACTCAGGAGGCTGAGGCAGGAGGATTGCTCCGAGTCCGAGGCTAGCCTGGCTACATAGTAAGTTCAGGACTTGCCTAGACTACAGAGCAAGACCCTGCCTCAAAAAAATAAAAATCACCAATCAGGAGGCCTCCCAAACCTCATCATTTCGAAGAGCTACTGCCATGGATGGAGGGCCTCCAAAGCTGGGTCTGTCCTCAGGATATGACACAAATTGGGCTAGTTATATTTTTTTCTGGGAAGTCAAGAAATCTGAGGCTGTGTAGCTCAGGGGTAGAGTGTTTGCCCAGTATGCCAAAGGCCCTGGGTTTAATTCCCAGCACTGCAAAAAAGAAAGAAGGGTTGAAGGAATGGCACAACAGTTAGGGCACTTGCCCAGCAAGCACAAGGCCCTGAGATTCATTCCCCAGCACTGCATAAACTGGGCATGGTGACAAGTGCCTGTAATCCCAGCACTCGGGAGGCTGAGTCCAAGGCCAGCCTGGATTCCATAGTGATTTCAGGACCAGCCTGAGCTACAGACCAAAACTCTGTCTCCCCCGTCCCCCCCCCCAAAAAAAAAAAAAAAAAAACCCAAGGAGCTAGAGGAATAACACAGTGACACGGTAGTTAGAATGCTTGCATAGCAAGCACAAGGCCATGAGTTTGATTCCCTTACACCATGTAATCTTGATGTGGAGGTTCACTCCTGTAGCCCCGGCACTTGGGAGGCTGAGACAGGAGGCCAGCTTGGGCTATGTGAGTTCAGACCTTGTCTTAAGGGTGTGCGGAGGGAGGAAAGAAGGAGAGAAATTTGTTTGTGTACTGTGTTACTAGGGATCAAACCCAGGACCTTCACACTGTGCTATATCCCCAATCTATTTTTATTTTGAGACAGGGTCTTGCTAACTTGCTATATTGCCCAGGTCAGGCTTGAATTTGCAATCTTAAAACTTGCCCTAGTCTTCCAGAGTGCTGGGGTTATAGGCTTGTGCTTCTGGGCTCAGCTAGGGAAAAAAAAAGTCTAAAATAGTGACCAGTTCATAGGTGTTGCTAGATTGATTTATCTGGATTCTTCTGGAGAAGGAAAAGTCTGGCTTTGCCTAAGACCCTGCAGCTCTTAGGCTCCCGGGAGCTTTCCTTGGGTTGGATGTTCAACTCTTTCTGCCCTTCAGAGATACCCTCTTGGGCTGGAGGATTAGTTCGGTGGCTAAAGCAAGCACAAGACCCTGGGTTCAATTTCCCAGCACCACATAAGCCAGGCATGATGGCACATGCCTGTCATTCTAGCACTTGGGAGGCTGAGGCAGGAGGATGGCCATGTGCTCAAGGCCAGCCTGGGCTACATAGTCAGTTCAGGACTGGCCTGGACTACAGAATGAAACCCTGCCTCAAAACAGAACAAAAACAAAAACAACAACAAAAAAAACAAGCAAACAAAAAACTGAAACAAAACAAACACTAACAAAAAGCCCCAGAGATCTTGTCTCCCCAGTATCTGCCCCCAGTGCAACTTCCTTTTCTCTAGCCTGATTTTCTGTAGCTTGTCCCCAAAAGGACCAGGCCGTAGAGTGTTGGGAATCCATGACTGCATCTAATGGTGGGATGAGCGTTTTCATGGATTCATTTCTATTTAAAACCTTACTGAGGGCTTATGATAGGTCAGTCATTATAGCATTGATTATGTTATTACCGTACTCAAATAAAAGCCTCAGAGTGGGGCTGGGTGTAGCCCAGGGGACAGCACTTGCCCAGCACATGTGAGGCCTTCCGTTGGACCCCCAACACTGAAGGAGAAAGAAGCTGAGTGGCTTGGCAAGGTCACAGAGGTGTTGTGGTAGAGAATGTTGGTCCAAGGTAATCCTCATTCCTTATGAAAGCTTCCATGGACTGCGTGGTGTACTAATAAAACTATTCTACCCAGCTGGGTACAGAGGAGCAGACCTGTAATTTCAGCGTTGGGGAAGCTGAGGCAGGAGAACTGCAAGGTGGAGCCCAGCCTGGGGAACATGGAGTAAAAATCTAGACTTCCCCTTTGTGCAGGGAACCACCTGCTGCAGTATACATGCTGCAGAATTGTTGGTGGATTGCTTAGTTGGGCAAACTTTTATTGCTTTTCCCTTAAAGACACTTCTCCCAAACCCAGGGAAAAGAAGATTCCCCAGTTGTAAACCAAGTTAAAGGCTAGAGGAATGGCACAATGGTAAAAGCGCTGACTTTGCAAGCTCAAGGCCCTGAGTTTGATTCCCCAGCACCACATAAAGCTGAGCATGGTGGCGCACCCCTGTAATCCCAGCACTGGGGAGGCTGAGGCAAGAGGATTGCTATGAGTTCAAGGCCAGCCTGCACTACAAAGTGAGTTTAGCACCAGCTTGGGCTACAGAGCGAGACTCTGTCTCAAAAAATAAAACCAATCCGAAACAAAACAAAACAAAACAAAACAAAAAAAAGTTGACTTGATCTGGAGGTGGGAAGCAGATAATTTATTTAATTTAGTTTGACTCTGGCTCATGATTTTTTTTCTTGTTTTTCCATCTTGGGGTCATTAGAGAAGCCCCTCTAATCCCAGCACACGCGCACCCACCCACCCACCCACACACACACGCACACACATGCACGCACACGCACACACGCACTGCGATCAGGGCAACTCAGAGATGGCTTTCTTGGCTGGGGGACCAGTTGGTAGCTTCTCCTGTTCTGCTTTCTTCTCATACATCAGGATCCTGGAAGAGACAGAGCCCCAGGGAACACTTCTGTCAAGGGAATGCACCCTACACTGCCATGAACCCAGAGAGGACGGTACTGTGAGAGCAGGAGGCCAGGGACAGGGCCAGGGAAGGAGTACTGGGGACCAGAGGGGATGGAGACGAGGACAGGACTTTGGAAGTGTCTTCACAAGGATGGAAGAGGGCACCCTGAGCTGTGCACAGAAGCCGGACCTAGGGACCAGTGCATGGTTGGGTGTGGAAGAGATGAATGGACAGCCTGGTTTAGAGGTAACCTCAGCACTCTGGGAGGCCGAGGCAGGAGCATCACGAGTTTGAGCTTGGCAAGACCGTCCTTGGCAAGGCTGTGTCTTGAAATCAAAAGTGAAAAAATGGCCTGGGGCTGTAGGAAGGTGCCAGGCTCCATCCCCAAGAGAGAAGGAGGAAGGAAGAGAGAGAGCGTGAGAGAAAGGGAAATGGGAGGGAGAAAGGGACTAGGGTGCGGCTGAGTGGTTAGAGCACTTTCCTAGAGTGCACAAGGCCCTGGGTTCAATTCCCCAGCATAAAGATTAGCTGGGTGTGGTGGTGCACACCTGTAATCCCAGCACTCGGGAGGCTGAGGCAGGAGGATTGCCATGAGTTAAAGGCCAGCTTGGGCTACAGGTCAGAGTGAAACCCTGTCTCACTCTCCCCACCCCACCCCCCCAAAAAAGAAAAAAAAACTGGACTCTCACATCTTCAGGATGGCAGATCTCTTGCCCAACATCACCCTGAGGAAGTCAGGGTAGCTGAAGGTCTCCTCAGAGCCACTGGATACCTCTCTAATTAATTTCTTTAGCTCTAGATGGGTCTTGGGCATCCCAAGTTTCTCCAGCATTCGCTTCAGGGACATGATGTCTGGAGTCGGAAGATTGGGGTGGGGGTAAGACAGAGAGCCTTTCCCTCCCTCCTCTCTGGGGCCACCTTCCACCCCACCCCAAGCCACAGGAGTGGAGCGAGGCCGAGGAGTCTCCCCCCACGAAGTTACACCCCCTCCGCCGCCTTTCTCACCAATGTCTCCATTTCCATTCAGGTCAAACTCCATGTATTTCTCTGAATGAGGGGAGAGAGCACACAGTCAGTGCGGCTGGAGGCGCATGAGATCGAGGAAGAGGTGGCCCACCTGCCTAGGTGGGGGAGATGAGGGAGGTGGACAGGCGGAGGAAGTGGGCTTGGGGGGCCCTCTTGAAGTGAAGAGAGCTGGGGAGACGCTAAAAGGGGCCACTGAGGAAAGGGACCGTGCAAGGAGCGGGCAATAAAGGCGGATCCCCAGGCTCCCCACTTCCACCGTAAAAGTCAGCGTGCCTTGTCCTTGCTGCATGCTAGGCCGAGTCCCAGGCTTATAATCCCAGCCCACTAAGGAGGCGAGTGCAAGAGGGTCCTAAATTCAAGAGCCTGTCTCAAAATCAGAGCTAAAAATGGCCTGGGGATAGAGCCCAAGACAAAGGTCCTGGGGTGGATCCTCAGTACAAAAAAAAAAAAAAAAAGCCTGCTCCCCACCTGAACACCCTGCCCCCCACGACAGTGTCCCCCTCACTCTTAAAGGCTTCCAGTGTGGAGGGCAGGTTCTCCTCACTGCTGTACTTGGGATCCTCCAGGAATTGCTGTTGGAGGAAGGTGAGAGCCAGGGTGGACCTCGCCAAAGGGCACACCCCCGTGTCCCCTTCCTTCCAAGGGTCCCTTCTACCTTGTTGATTTCATCCAGTTGCTCTTCCTGCTGGGCCTTCAGCAGTCCAAAGGCTTTTCCTCCTGAGGCCAAAGAGGCTGATGAGCAGCACCCTCTCTTGCCTCTTCTCAGCCCACCAGCCCAGGGTACCCCCTCGGCCCGCTGGGTCCCCAGCCCAGCCTGTCCCGGCTGCTGTGCCCCCCTCCAGGCCCCTGACACCCTCCTCCCTACCCTGCAGGTCCCTCTTTTCGCTCATGGCTCAGCAGAGGCTGGTGGCTGGGGCCGGAGATGACAGACTGTGCTGTCCAGTCTGAGTGGGGCTCTCCTCCTCCCGACAACCTCCTCCAGGCCCTGCCTGTCACACTTCCCCTTTCCCCGCATTCTTTCCCATTTGAGTGTAAGCTTCACTTCCCCATCCGCTTCTGCTGATGCTGGCAAGGGAGGGAGAGAAGGGGACAGGGGGAGATGAGAAAGGAAAGTTTTCGCGAAATTCCTTTTAAAATTAATTAATTAATTTGAGACAGGGTCTTGCCTATAGCCTAGGCTGGTCCTGAACTTACTATGCAGCCAGGCTGGCCTTGGACTCCAGGCAATTCTCCTGCCTCAGTCTCAGCCTCCCGAGTGCTGGGATTATAGACGTGTGCCACTGTGCCCAGCTTTATATGGTGCTGGGGAATCAAATTCAGGACCTTTCATGCTGTGCCATTCCTCCAGCCCCTTGTTTATTTTTGAGACACAGTCTTGGTTTGTAGTCCAGGCTGGTCCTGAACTATGTGGTCCAGGCTGGCCTCAAACTCAGGGCAATCCTCCTGCCTCAGCCTCCCAGTACTACCGGAGAGCTCAAAACCAGGGTCCGTGTTTTGCCGATGTCGAAGAATGAGCAACGCGACCAAAGACAGTTTGGAAGTAGAAAGTAGCTTTATTGGAAGAAGTAAGGTAAAAAGTAGGAACTCCCCTGCCAGTGGGAGGAGGGGCAAGGGCACCTTAAATTCCCTTTTTTTTTTTTTTTTCCTTTTTGAGATAGGGTCTTGATATATTGCCAAGGCATAGGGAATCCTCCTGCCTCAGTCTCCTGAGTATCTGGGTCCATAAGCATGCCTACCGTACCCAGCTGCGCTCAGTTCCTCTAAATTAGAGTCCAGTGGGTACATGAAAGAAACGGGGTGCTTTGTGTAACCACGGGAGGTGTGGGGGAAGGGCAAGCAGGCCCAGCGACATTTCTTCTCTTTGAACAGGGTTTGGGGGTTAGTTAACTACAGAGGCTTTTACTCTGGAAGGTTCCCCGAGTGTGGACCTGCAGGGAGCTGGGGGCAGAAGGGGCAGCATGAGTCGGAGCACTTGCCTGGCAAGTGTACGGCCCTGGGTTTGATTCCCCAGCATCATGTAAGCTGGGCGTGGTAGCACTCGCCTGTAGTCCCAGCACTCAGGAGGCTGAGGCAGGAGGATTGATATGAGGTTGAGGTCAGCCTAGACTACATAGTAAGTTCAGGACCAGCCTGGATGACATAGTAAGACCCTGTCTCAAAACAAAACAAAACTAAAACAACAACAGATGGTGAGATTGTAGGGAAAAGGGAAGCCTTGTGCCTCAGTGGTGGGACTATAAACTGGTCGAGCCATTACAGGAAACAGTATGGAGCTTCCTCAGGAAACTGAAAGGAATGTTTGCCGTTTGACCCAGAGATACCTTTTCTAGGTGTCTTCCCAAAAGAGTTAATGATGTGACACATGCACACCTGTGTCTGTGTCAGCACAACTTGTAACAGCCAAGTCTTGGAAGCAGCTGACGTGTCTGTGAACACATAAATGGATAAAGAAGAAGTGGTATATTTACACACTGGAAAACTATGCTGCTGTGAAGAAAGATAAAGTATGAGACAGGATGGTGCTGAATGCACTAGGTAGTCCAAGGTGGCCTCGAACTCAAGGCAGTCCTCCGGTCTCAGCCTCCTGAGTGCTGAAATTACAAGTGTGAACCACCACACCCACCTCCAGCCCCAAGAAAGATAAATTGGAATATACTTTGAGACCATTATGCCTACCAAAAGGAATCAGACACAGAAGGTTAAATGTCTCATGATTTCTTTAATATGAGAAAAACAAATCATAAAAAAGAAAAAAAGGCTAAGAGAGATGGAAAGGCTAGGGGCGTAGCTCAGTGTGGTTTGAGTACTTGCCTAGCAAGTGCAAGGACCTGGGTTCGATTCCCTGTGCCATATAAACGGGGCATGGTGATGCATGCCTGTAATCCCAGCACTCAGAAGGCTGAGGCAAGAGAGTTGGCTTGAATACAAGGCCAGCCTGGGCTCCATAGTGAGTTCAGGACCAGCCTGGGCTACAGAGGGAGATCTTGTTTAAAAAAAAAAAAAGCCTTTAGTACAGAACTCAGGAATTTGAGAATTTAGAAGCATGATGAGGACATTGCTCATTGGTTCAAGTACTTTCCCAGCAAGCACAAGGTCCTGGGTTTCAATGCTCAGCACCACATAATGATTAGCTCGATGTAATGGTGCACACCTGTAACCCCAGAATTTAGGAGGCTGAGGCAGGAGGATTGCACTGCATTTGAGGCCAACCTGAGCTATGTAGTGAATTCAGGACCAGCCTAGACTGCAGAGTGAGACCTTGCCTCAAAAGTGGGGAGCAGGGAACGCTAAAGGTATAGCTCAGCCGTTAAACGCTTGCCTGTCAAACTCAAGGTCCTGGGTTCGATTCCCCAGCACCACATCATAAACTGGACGTGGTGCTGCACGCCTGTAAACCCAGTGCTCGGGAGGCTGAGGCAGGAGGATTGCCATGTGTTTGAGGCCAGCCTGGATTGGTCCATAGTGAGTTCAGGAAGGACAAGCCTGGACCACAGAGCAAGACCCTGTCTGGAAAAAAAAGAAAAAGTAGATCCCAGAAGGACTGAAAATGGTACTGAGGAGACAGCAGTGAGCCTGACGCGAGAGTATGTGTGCATGTGTCTGCCTGTGTGTGCGCCTGCATGTGCACAGCAGCCTCTTTAGGCACAGCTTTAGCTGCCCCACTCTGCCCAGCACTGGTGGGGAACTGGGGACCCCATGCAGGGCTCCTGGCCCACCCCAGCCTCTTTCCTCCCCACAGAGGAGAGGTTTCACTTCTCACTGCCCACTCCCCAACCAGGTGGGGGGGGGTTGTGGGGGTGGACTCTAGGGTGGACTCTGACTTCATGACTTCCCTTTTTTATTCCTTTTTGAAACATGATTTCCAGTCCAGCCTGGACCTGAGCTCACTGAGTAGCCCAGGCTGGCCTTGAACTCCCAGCAATCCCCCTGCCTCAGCCTCCTCCAAATGCTGGGATTATAGGCATGCGTCATCAAGCCTGGCTAATCTTTTATGTGGTACTGGGGAATCAAACCTTGGCGTGCTAGGTAAGCACTTTAATCTCTGAGCTAAACTCAGCCTTGTGACTTCCCCTTATGACAGCTGCTCTCACCCCCTAGAGAGAGATGGAACCCTCCCAATGCTGTCTGCCTGGTTGAGACAACTCTTTGTTCCCACATTCATATAACATTTTCTTTTTTTAGTGGTACTGGGGATTGAACCCAGCACCTTTGCACTGAGCTACAGCTACAGCCTCAAGCTAATTTTTAAAAATTTGGGTGGCAGGAGGAATGGCACAGCAGTTAAAGCGCCTGCCTAGCGAGCAAAAGGCCCTGAGTTCAGTTCCCTGGCACCCATAAACTGCTGGGCACTCCTGTAATCCCAGCACTCGGGAGGCTGAGGGAGGAGGATTGCCGTGAGTCCAAGGCCAACCTGGACCGTGTAGTGAGTTCAGGACCAACCTGGGCTACAGCGCGAGACTCTGTCTCAAAAAGGGGATTGGGGCTGGGGAATGGCACAGTGGTTAAAGTGCTTACTTTGCAAGTGCAAGGCCCTGGGTTCAATTCCCCAACAGCACATAAAGCAAGGCATGGTGGTGCACACCTGTAATTCCAAGCACTTGGGAGCCTGAAGCAGTAGGATTGCTGTGAATCCAAGGCCTGCCTGGGCTCCATAGTTCAGGACCAGCCTGGGCTACAGAGCAAGACCCTGTCTCCAAAATAAATAAACAAGCAAGTAAGTAAATAGGGTTTTTTTTTTTAAATTTGCCAGCTTGGATTACAGAATGAGACCTTGTCTGAAAAGAAAAATGGGGGCTGGAGGAATAGCTCAGGTGCGCTAAGTACCTGATTCCCCAGCACCACATAAGCCAAGTGTGGTGGCACACACCTGTCATCCCAGCACTCAGGAGGCTGAGGCAGGAGGATTGCCCAGAACTAGGACAAAGGATGTAGCTCAGTGTGAAGGACTTAGACTCAACCCCCAGAACTATATAAATAAATAAAGAAGTTATACAACTGAGAAACAGCCGGGTGGAGAAGATACCCAGGGCAAGGTATTGTAGAGTGGGCAGAGCATCCTTGCTGTTCCTGGGCACTGCCTGCAGCTCTCTGGGTCCCATCCTATTTGTGCATAGGGAGGCTTTATCTTGTAGGTGTGATTGATCAAATCATTAGCCAGTGATTAGCAGCCAGGGGGTGGGACTAAAAGGTCTAACCCTGTAATCACCTGGTTACTTCCCCCAGCGGGGACACTTTCATTCTTAGGGACTTTCCAAAAGTCACCATATTAACCTAAAATCATGTGTGGTTGAAAGAGACTTGTTGTGAGTAACAAAAGGGCTCTTTTCATTTTTATCACTTAGGAAGTTACATAAGTTTTAGAAGAAGCTCTGTTCAGTAGCCTGGCTGGAGACCAAAAGATATTTATGATTCTTATTATCATAATATCATAATGGGAGAAGGCGTCTAGAGGCATAGGATGCAGCATGTGCAAATGTCCAGAGGAGTCTGGATAGCTGGAGTGGTCACAGAGCATCAGGGAAGCATGTGCAGCTGGAGCTGGGTAGATGAGGTCAGGTGGGATGGGGCCTTGAAGGTCCCTGTGAAGATGCTGGCTGTTATTCAGAATGAATCGCTTCGTAACTGGTCTTTCCATCAAGAATAGTGTGGCCCGCTTTCAAGGTGCATTAGGGTTTAGGTGACTGTGGGTCAAAGGAAAATTGAAGGGCATAGAGAAAGACAGGGGTGAAGAGGGAGACTCAGGGCCCAAAGGAAAATGTGGGGAAAGCCTCTGACGAGCAGGCACATGAGACCAGGCCCTAGCTGGGCCTGGTGGCGAGAGCCCGTGGTCCCGGCATTCTGGGAGGCTGAGGCAGAAGGATCGCAAGTTTGAGCCCAGCTTGGACAATGTAGTGAGATCTTGACTCAAAATCAGAAGTAAACCATGGGCTGGGGATGTAGCTGAGGGCAAAGGCCCCGGGCTTGGTCCCCAGCACCACACACACAACCTCCCCCCCAAAATAAATACATTGAGATCCCTCCCAAGCCCTGGGACACCCGTGGGGCCTATTCCTGGCAGCTCACAGTAGGCTGCTGGGTAGACTGCAGAAATCAGAAATAAGCCTGGCCCTGCAAAGTCCCCATCAGAGCAGGGATGGCAGCCTCTCCTCAAAGCCACTGATCTCAGCGAGCAGCCTGTTCGCCCACATCCCGTGGGACGTGGTTAAAAAAAAAGCACACGGGGCTAGAGGGATGGCTCAGTGGTTAAAGCACTTGCCCAGCAAGTGCTAAGTACCCGAGTTCGATTCCCCAGCACTACATAAACTGGGCATGGTGGTGCACACCTGTGATCCCAGCACTCGGGAGGCTGAGACAGGAGGATTGCTGTGAATCCAAGGCCAGCCTGGGCTCCACAGTACACACAGGTGGGCTCCAGACCAGACATTACAGAGTGGGAAATCTGAGGGGGTCGGGCCCACTGCTAAGATTTTTTAATAAGCACCCAGAAACATCTGATCTACACGATGTTTGAGAGCTCCAGCTTTGCACAAGCAGAGTGACTGCCATGCATGCAAGTCCCGCTGAACCTTTGCAGAGGGCGCTGAGATAGGGTAGTTCTGGGGCCCGTGGGGGCCGGGAGGCAGGGACACGGAGGAGGAATGAGTCCCCAAGGCCAGCACTGGGGCTTTGTTTTTTCTTGTTCTGCGGTGCTGCTGATCAAGCCCAGGCCTTCACGCTGCGCTGTGTTCCCAACTCATTTCTAATTGCTTGTTTTGAGACAAGGTCTCATTAAATGGTGTCATTACCCAGAGCAGGTTCCAACTAGTCATCTCCCTGCCTCAGACTCCTGGAGTGCCACAACTACTGAGGCACAGCATGCACACCTGGCCATGGCCGCTAGTGTCCAAAGAAGTGGTCTGGGAGAGAATGCAGGCCTGGTTCAAGAAATGAACCAAGGGCTGGGGGAATGGCTCAGCAGTTAAAGTGCTTGCTTAGTACCCTAGTTCGATTCCCCAGCACCACATAAGCCGGGCGTGGTGGCGCACGCCTGTAATCCCAGCACTGGGGAGGCAGGAAGACTGCCATGAGTCCGAGGCCAGCCTGGGCTACACAGTGAGTTCAGAACCAGCCTGGGCTGCAGAGCGAGACCCTGTCTCAAAAAAAAAAAGAAGAAGAAGAAGAAGAAGAAACCTGCTCGAACCCCATGAGGTCAGCGCCCCTTTATGAAAGTGACATGTGTCACTGTGTCGCTAAGGGCCCTTGCCGTGATTCAGTGTGTGTGTGTGTGTGTGTGTGTGTGTGTGTGTGTGTGTGTGTGTGGCTGAGGGTGAGCCCAGGGCCTTCACACTGACCTACATTCCAAGCGCATTCGTTTTCAAGACAGGATCTCAGTAAATTATTAAATTGCCTAGGCTGGGCCTGAGTTTGTAATCCTCCTGCCTCAGCCTCCCAGAGTGCTGAGGTTACAGGACAGCTCCCCCGTTGTGATTCTGTGCTCCCTAGGGGAACTGGTGATTAGGGCCAGGCCCATGGAGGGTGCCTGCTGAGAGGGGAAGGCTGGCCAGAGACCCTGGGTGCCTGGGTGGCCCTCTGTGTCCTGGCTGACTTCTACTTGCCCCTCCGTTTCCTCCCACTCTGCCCCAGGAGATGGGCCTGTACTGATTGCATCAAAATCTGTGCCTGGCTTCCAGCTGGTACAGGCCCCTGGAAGGGCTGCAGGAAGCCAGCAGGAGGAGGACATGGCTCCAGGTACTGTCCTCCCGGCAGTCGTCCCTGGCCAGCCTAAACCTCCGTAAGGATGAAGGATTTCTTTGTGGGGACGCGTCCTGTGTGACTCCCTTCCCCTAAGTTTGGGTAGCCCTGGAGGTTAAATTCCAGGTGATCTGTGGATTGGGGGAAAAAAAAGTACAACCTTTTCTCTCGGTCAGTGTTCCTGTGTGCTTTGTCAAAGGTCACCACACAGTTTAAAAGGACTTATTCAAACCCAGCAAGGACATCTTCATCAGCACTGATGAGTCTTTATGTATTAAAGTTGAATTCGGGTGGCTTGAGAAATTATCACAGTGGTTAGAGAGCTTGCCTAGCAAGTGCATGGCCCCAGCATCATAAATAAGGCAGGCATGGTGGCACACGCCTGTAATCCTAACACTTGGGAGGCTGAGTCAGGAGGATTACCTGAGTTTGAGGCCAGCCTGGGCTACGTAGTGAGTTCAGGACCAGCCTGGACTGCAGAGTGAAACTGTCTCAAAAATAAATAAAATAAAATTGAACTTTGACTTGCCCTTGTTTGAAATGTATTGCTTTGGGCTGGGAAGGTAGCTCAGTGGTTAAAGCACTTGTCTAGCAAGCATAACACCATGAGTTCAATTCCCTAGCACTGCATCAACGGGGATGGTGTTGCACGCCTATAATTCCAGCACTAAGGCTGAGGCAGGAGGATTGCCATGAATTTGAGGCCAACGTGGGCTATATATGAGTTCAGGACCAACCTGGATTACAGAGCGAGGTACTGTCTCAAAAAATAAATCTCATAACATTAAGGGGCTGGAGGAATAGCACAGTGGCTAGAACACTTGCTTAGCAAGTACAAGGCCCTGGGTTTTATTTTCCAGCTCCACATAAATTAGGTGTAGTGAAACGCACCTGTAATCCCAGTGCTTGGGAGGCTGAGGCAGGAGGATTGCTGTGGGTGCAAAACCAGCTTGAGCTATATGGTTCAGGACTAACTTGGACTATGAAGTGAGACCCTGTTCCAAAAAGAAAGAAAGAAAGAAAGAAAATAAAGAAATGTGAAAATGTATTACCTTTTTTAAAATGTGGAAATAAAGAAGTACCTGACTTCCTTTAACTGCAAGTTTTTATTATTATTATTATATTGATACCAGGGATCAAGCCCAGGGCCTTCACACTGAGCTACATCCTTGGCTGCATTTTTATTTTTGAATTTGAGACAAGGTCTCACTACATTGCTAAGTTCCCTAGGATGGCTTTGAACTCTTGGCAACCCTCCTGCCCCAGTCTTCCAAATCGATTACAGGTACATGCCACCAGTTTATGTGGTGCTGGGAAATCAAACTCAGGGCCTTGAACTTGCTAGGCAAGTGCTTTCACCGCTGATCTACTCCCCCAGCCCCTATTTTTAGTTTTGAGACATGGTCTTAGTATCTTAGTAAAATTGCTAAATTGCCCTTGGCTGAGCTCAAACTTGGAATCCTCCTGCCTCAGCTTCCCAGAGTGCTGGGATTGTAGACCTGGGAAAGGGTAAGGGGACACAAAGTAAGGAAAAAAACCTCTGCTTTCCCTCTGTTCCTTTGGTCTGGCTAGCTGCGGAATACCCTGGAGCTCCCCTACTTCTTCTCACACATTTGTAAATATAATTTTTATTTTGGGACAAGATCTCATTCTGTAGACCTAAACTCACTATGTAGCCCAAGCTAGCCTTAAACTCATGGCAGTCCTGCCTCAGCATCCCAAGTGCTGGGATTACAGGCACGCCACCACACCTGGCTTATGTGGTGCTGGGGGATTGAACTCAGGGCCTTGTGCTTGCCGAGCAAGTGTTTTAACCACTTAGCTATTCCCTCACCCCCTTTACCCTTAGGAATAAACTCTCCTCTGATTGTCCTACTTTGTGGGCACTGTTTGCTAAGGGACCCAGTGGCCTGGGGCGAGATTTGTGACTTGCAAATGAACAAGAGTTTCCTGGTTGTCCCCAACACTGTGGTCTCTAGAAGCCTCTTTTGTCGAAAATATCTCCATGTAGGGCTTTGAGGGGAATGTGGCAGCAGTTTCCTTCTAGATCTCCTCTGTGTCTCCTGGAAACCACAGAAAGCAGAGACTGGAAACAGATGCATGCGCACACACTCACACATCATTTTCAGTAAAGCTGGGAGACACAGGAAGCCTGAATCCAACTCATGTATGTGTGTGACCAGTTCCGGGCTGACCAGGCGCCCTCGGGGAAGGGGGCCTCAGAGGAGCCCCAGGGGAGGAAACGTCCCAGTGACAAGGCAGAGGTGACAACCACCTATTCACATCCTTCCATCCTGAGAAGAAACAGCACAGAGCTACAGTCAGGCTGACGGAACAGAGGGAGGGTTGGAAAGGGGAGAGAGAGGACCCAGCCGGGCCGCTGGGCCTGTAATTCTAGCACAGGAGGCCCTGGGTTCGGTCCCCAGTGCCACCACACACACACAGACACACACACACAGACACACACACACAGACACACACACACAGACACACACACACACACACACACACATGCACACACTGCCAGAGGTGGGAGGCTCTAGGAGGTGACAGTAAAATTCTCCTAATGTTAAGTGCTCTTGAGTGAAGGTGGTCTGGGTGTAGCACCTGCTATGAAGCAGAAAGGACTGGAAAGCTTCTGAGAGGCCCAGGAAGTTGTAGCTACACAGAGGTGGCCGGTTTTAAGCAAATAATTAATGATTACAGTGAAAGAGTTGGGGAACCCTTGGACGTACAAACCCAGGAAGCTATCCGAAGCCCGATTACGTGGCAGGGGGGATCTGCGGATGATTCAGAAAAGCCTACCTCTGCAGGCCTATAATCCAGCGCACTGGGAGGGTGAGGTGGAAGGATCACAAATTTGAGCTCAGCTTGGACAATTTAGCAACTTAGTAAGACCCTCCCTATCTCGAAATAAAAATAAAAGGCTGGAGCTGTAGCTCAGTGGTTAAAGCGCTTACTTAATATGCACATGGCCCTGGGTTTGATTCCCCAGTACCACAATAGCTGAGCATAGTGGGGCACACCTGTCATCCCAGTACCTGGGAGGCTGAGGCAGGAGGATTGCTGTGAGTCAAGGTCAGCCTGGACTACAGAGTGAAATTTTGTCTAGAAAGAAAGAGAAAAAGAAAGAGAATGGCTGGAGGAATGGCAGAGTGGTTAAAACACTTGCCCAGCAAGCGCAACGCCCTGGGCTTGATCCCCAGCACCACATAAAGCTGGGTACGGTGGCACACGCCTGTCATCCTAGTAGTCAGGAGGCTGAGGCAGGAAGATTGCTGTGTGTTTGAGGCCAGCCTGGAAGGAACAATATAATGAAGCTATGTCTCAACAAAATGCTGACTAGATAAAAGTATTTTTTTCCAGTATTAGGGATTTAATCTAAGACTTTTGTACTGAGCTACTTCCCCAGACCACTTTTTAATTTTGATTCTTTTCTTTCCTTTTCTTTCTTTCTTTCTTTCTTTCTTTCTTTCTTTCTTTTTTTTTTTGAGACAGGGTCTTGCTCTGCAACCACAACCCAGGCTGGTCCTGAACTCACTATGTAGCCCAGGCTGGCCTTGGATTCATGGCAATCCTCCTGTCTCAGCCTCCCGAGTGCTGGGATTATAGGTGTGCACCACCATGCCCGGTTCATGTGGTGCTAGGGAATCGAACTTTGATACTTAGTGCTTGCCAAAGTAAGCGTTTAACCACCTAATTTTGATTTTGAGACAGTCTCACTACGTTGCTAAGTTACCCAGGTTGGGCTTGACTTGTGACCCTCCTGCCTCAGCCTCCCAGAGTGCTGGCATGACAGGCAAGTCCCAGACTCAGCAAGGGAGAAGGGCTATTGTACAGCACTCGTATTGTCCACCAGAGAGGCATTTGTCCTAGTTTCTATTTATTTATTTATTTTTGCTTTGTTTTTGAGACAGGGTTTTTCTCAGTAGTCCAGCCTGGTCCTGAACTCCCTGGGTAGCCCAGCCTGGTCTCAAACACACAGCAATCCCCATCCTCAGCCTCCCGAGTATGCTGGGATTACAGGTGTGCACCGCCACACCTGGCTTATGTGGTGCTGGGGAATCGATCTTACGGCCTTGCTCTTGCTGAACTACACCCCCAGCCTGGTAGTACTAGTGTTATCGGAGAAGACAAGAGCCTTTGCTAGGAGCTGGGGTGGAGGACAGGATGGACAGGACTCAGAGTGTTCCTGGGAGGAACTAAGGGGGCAGGCAGAGCGGGGTGAGCGCAGGGTTTTGCCTTAAGTCACTCTGTGGATTGTTTTCCCTCTCTGAGGCAGGGATTCTCTGAGGTTGCCTGGCCTGGGAAGACACTGATGATTCTGAGGTGTCCGTGGAACATTGAGGAGGAAACCTCCAGAGGGCATTTAGTTATTCTGAGCTCAGCTGCAGGAAAGAGGTTTGAGGTAGAGGTGGAGACCTGGGACTCATCAGAGAAGAAACAGTAATTAAAACTGTGGCTCTGGGGCTGGAGGAACAGCCCAGCAGGGAGAGTGCTTGCCTAGCTGACACTGAGTTCAGTTCCCTAGCACCATTTAAACCAGGTTTTGTGGTGCATGCTTGTAATCCCAGCACTTGGGACGCTGAGGCAGGAGGACTGCTGTGAGTTCGAGGCCAGCCTGGGCTACATAGAAGGCTCAGGACCAGCCTGGACTACAGAGAAAGACCCTATCTCAATAAACAAACAAATAAATAACCTGCTGGGGGATATGGATCCTTTTGGGGTTTGTTTATTTATTTTTGAGGCAGGGTCTCACTGTGTAGTTCAAGATTATCCTGAACTCATTATATAGCCCAAGCTGGCCTTGAACTCATGGCAATCTTTCTGCCTCAGCCTCCTGAGTGCTGGGATTACAGGTGTACACCACCAAGCCCAGCTTACGTGGTGCTGAGGAATCGAACTCAGGGCCTCGTGCTTTCTAGGTAAGTGCTCTCACTGTTGTGCTATTCCTCTAACCACCCCCTTTGGTGGTTTATAAACGTGGTGAATAGATTCTCCCCCCTCTGGGGGAGGTGTGTATTCTTCAAGTCTTGTTATGACACTGATGTTAAAAACAAAAAGAGAGGGGCTGGAGGAATGGCTCAGAGGTTAAAGCACTTGCCTAGCAAGCGCTAAGTCCCGAGTTCGATTCCCCAGCACCATGTAAGCTGGGTATGGTGGCACTTGCCTGTCATCCCAGTGCTCGGGAGGCTGAGACAGGAGAATTGTTGTGAGACCAAGACCAGCCTGGGCTCTATAGTAAGTTCAGGACCAGCCAGGGCTACAGAGTGAGACCCTGTCTCAAAACAAACAAATAAAAATAAAGAGAGTAAAGGAAGAAAGGTAAGAAAGACAGAACAGTGGCTATGACAGCGTCGCCTAGGAAGACTAGATTTGCTTCAGTTTGTTAAATGAGCCAAGTCTCATGGTGTGGACCTATATCACCAGCACTTTGGGAAGTCGAGGCAGGAGGATGAAAGGTTCAAGCCTAGCCTGGGCAACTTAGTGATTTAGTGAGTTTCTGGGCTTTGTCTTTTTTGAGACAGGGTCTTGCTGCATAGTCTAGGTTGGTCCTGAATTCACTACAGAGCCCAAGCTGGCCTTGGACTCATGTCAATCTTCCTGCCTCAGCCTCCCAAATACTGGAGTCACAGATGTGTGCCTTCACACCCACCTAATCTTTATGTGGTGCTGAGCAATCAAACCCAGGGCCTTGCACATGCTAAGCAAGCACTTGGACCACTAAGCTGTGCCCCTAGCCCCTAGCAAGACTGTCTTAAAATCAAAAATTAACTTGGGGGGCTGGAGGAAGAGTACAGTGGTTAAAGTGCTTGCTTAGCAAGCACAAGGCCCTGGGTTTGATTCCCCAGCACCATATCAGCTGGGCATGGTGATGCATACCTATAGCCATAGGGCTCTGGAGGCTGGGGCAGGAGGATTGCGGTAAATTTGAGGTTAGCGTGGTCTACATGGTGAATTCAGGACCAGCCTGAACTACAAAGTAAGGACCCCCACCAAAAAAAAAAATTAGCCTGGTGTGGTGGAGCATGCCTATAATTCCAGCATTCAGGTGGCTTAGGCAGGTAGACTGTGATTTCAAGGGAAGCCTGGGTCACATAGTGAATTTAGAACTAGCAAGGATGACAGAGTGAAACCCTGTCTCAAAAAAAAGGGCCGAAGAAAAAAAAAGACATAATGAAAAAGAAAATAAAGAAGAGAAGTTAGACCAGGATCTAGCGCATATTTACGTCAGAACATTTCTTTGGTTTTTTCCAGCACTGGAGGCTGAACTCAGGACCTTCACACTGAGCTACATCCCCAATCTTTTTTTTTTTTTTTTTTTTTTTTTGAGACAAGGTCTCCCTTTAGCTGGTTCTGAGCTCACTATGGAGCTCAGGCTGGCCTCGAGCTCATGGCAATCTTCCCACGACAGTGTTGGGATTACAGACCTGCCCAGCTACCGGGTGCCTGGGATTCAAACCTAGGACCCTGCGATGCTGGACAAGCCCTTTAACCACTGAGCTACACTTCCATCCCTTTCTTAAGTTTTTTTGAGATGGGGTCTCACTAACATTCTAAATTGCCTAAGCTGGATTTACACTCTTGGTCCTCCTGCCTCAGCCTCCCAGAGTGCTGGGATTACAAACCTGCACCAGCTTAGAATGTTTCTATTTGCCACCTTTTCTCTTGAGTTGTTTGGAAGACTGGCTTTAAAGTAATTCCACCTTGTGTAAGCTGAGCTGATTAGCTCGGCTGTTCCCATCAGGCAGGTTAAAGGTCCTTAGAGGGCCTCACGGTTATTGGAAGAGTTCTTCCACCCACACATATACCAGGACCTGTTCTAGATGGACTAAAGAAAAATCATCATGGGCCTGTCATCCCAGCACTTGGGGAGGCTGAGGCAGGAGGGTTACAACCTGGGCAATTTAACGACTTAGCAAGATCTTGTCTTTAAAAAATCAAATATAAAAAGGGGGAAGGGGCTGGAGGAATGGCTCAGCAGTTAAAGTGCTTGCCTAGCAAGCGCTAAGTACCTGAGTTCAATTCCCAGGCACTGCATAAGCCAGGCGTGGTGGCGCACGTCTATAATCCTCGCACTCAGGAGGCTGAAACAGGAGGATTGCCATGATCCAAGGCTTCATAGTGAGGTCAGGACCAGCCTGGGCTGCAGAGGAAGAACCTGTCTCAAAAATAAAATGGGGGTGGCACTGGGGATTTAGCTCAGCGTGAAGGGCAACCTAATGACACCCCTTCCCAAAATCAAAAATAATAAAGAATAGGCTGGAGATGTGCCTCTCTCTCTCTCTCTCTCATTTTCTTGAGACAGGGTTTGCTCTAAGTTCAGCCTGCTCCTGAACTCACTATGTATCTTGTTGCCTTGACCACTTGGCAATCCTCCTGCCTCAGCCTCCGGAGTTCTGGGATGACAGGCGTGCACCACCACACCTGGCTTATGTGGTGCGGGGGACTTGAACCCAAGCCCTGGAGTTTGCTAGGCAAGCGATTTAACCACTAAGCCATTCCTTCAGCCTTGGAGATGAATCTCTGTGGATATACTCTGTCCCCAGTGCCACAGAAACAAAAGAAAACACCAAAACAAAACAAATCATGACATTCTTAGCTATGGCATACAGCCCTGATGGTGATATTTTGGACACGGGGACCAAGTGTTGACAGGAGGCAAATTAAGACACCGGCTGGGGCTGGAGGAATGGCCCAGCGGTTAAAGCGCTTACCTAGCAAGTGCTAAGTACCCGGCTTCGATTCCCCACCACCACATAAACTGGAACTGGGTGTGGTGGCGCACACCTGTCATCGCAGCACTCTGGAGGCTGAGGCAGGAGGATGACCATGAATTCTGGACCAACCTGGGCTCCATGATAAGTTCACTACAGAGCGAGGTCCTATCTCAAAAAAAGACAACGGGCAGACCCTAAAAGGGGGAAAAGCCACCATGGGTGCCTCAGGCCCCTCCTCTCTGTGGCCAGCAGATGGCGCCCCCGCCTCGCCATGGCGCCTTGTTCGCGCATCCATCGATGTCCTGGGATGGCGCCCCTCTGCCTAGCGAAGGGGTCTGGGTCTGTTCTTCCCCAGATCAAGAGGCCCCGTGTTTGTCTCTGTGTTTTACAGTTGTTTGGTTTTTTTTTTGTTTTTTTTTTTTTTTTTTTTTTTTTTTTTTTTTTTTTTTTTTTTTTTTTTTTTTGAGACAGGGTCTTGCTCTGTAGCCCAGGCTGGCCCTGGACTCACGGCAATCTTCCTGCCTCAGCCTCCTGAGTGCTGGGATTACAGGCATGCACCACCATGCCCGCCTTTATGTAGTGCTGGGGAATTGAACCCAGGACCTTGTGCTTGCTAGGCAAGCACTTTAATGTCTGTGCCAATCCTCCAGCCACAATCCTGACTCTAAATCAGACCCCTGACCCTGCCCAGTACTGGAGATTGAATCCAGGGCCTTCGTACTGAGCTGCATCCCCGTTCCTGTCTTAAATTTTATTTTGAGACAAGGCCTCAAAATTATTAAATCATTAAACGGTCCAGGTTGGGCTTGAACTTTTGATGCTCCTGCCTCAGCCTCTCTGAGTGCTGGGCTTACAGTTAAACCAGCATTTTTAGCCCTGAGGTTACTGCTCTCCAAAACAAAGCTCTGGGTCACTGAGGGTGCGGCGGGGAATCAGAGAGTCTGGATGTACTGGGAAGCTGAGCTAGAAATAAGACACAGAGAAAAACATTTGTATTATTATTTTTTTAAATTACTTCTGAGACAGGTTCTCGCTCTGCATTCCAGGCTGGTCCTGAATTTGCTATGGAACCCAGGCTGGACTTTAACTCACAGTCCTCCTGCCTCAGCCTCCTGAGTACTGGGATTACAGGCATGCGCCACCATGCCCGACTGTATGTGGTGCTGGGCAATCAAACTCAGGGCCTTGAGCTTGCTAGGCAAGCGCTTCAATCGCTGTGCCATTCCTCCAGTCTCAACATTTGTCTAAATATAAAAGGAACCAGCCAGGAAGCACATGGCGAGGGGTGGGCACGTTCCCCAACACCTGGCATGTGACACAGTCCGCTTTTTTCTGTGCTGCATCATCTTCACGAGTGTGAGACACATGCACAAGTCAGTGTGGCGCATTCTCAATCCCTGTGCAATCTTCAAGTTACGTATTGCCATTTGTGTCTGCAGAATGTATTTCATGTAACGGACATTTTAAAAGTTTCTAATAAATGCAGTTACGTGGTGAACAAGATAATACATGGGTGGATTTCCCAGTGGGGACACCAGGCGGCCTTGCCCATGGCGTGGGCCTGTGATCCCAGCACTCTGGAGGGTAGAGGCAGGAAGACAGCCTAGGCTAATTCAGCAATTTAGTGAGTCCCTATCTCAAAATCAGAAATCAGGGCTTGGAGCGTAGCTCAGCAGATAAAGGGCTCACCTAGCAAGCGCAACGCGCTGGGTTCCATCCCTCAGTGCCACATAAACTGGCTATGGTGGCGCGTGGCTGTCATCTGGGCATTTGAGAGGCTGAGGCAGAGGGGTTGCTGAGATTTGATTCCAGCCTGGGCTCCATAGTGAGTTCAGGACGAGGCTGGGCTACAGAGCAAGACCCTTTCTCAAACAACAACAACTAAAAACAAAACAAAACAAACCTGAGGTAGGTGACTAGATCCAAGAGAGGATTGTTTTGATGGCGATCTGAATGAGTCCAGACTCCCCCATCAGCAGTGCTCACCTGTCTCCTGAACCACCCATGCATCCCTTTTCCTGCTTCTCCAGACACAGACCCTAGCAACAGCCCCACCCATCAGCAAGCTTTTTTCTCCTAATCCCCTTCTGAGCAGATTTCCCAATGCAGCCCCTGAGAGAGCCCTGGTGCTGGGCCAAGAGGGTAGAAGAAGAGTCCGCCAGGCCCGGAGAGCTCCCAGGGCCTGATCTCTGTAAAGGGCTGGTCTTCCTGAATATCAGAAGGCTGAGGAACCACATCCTGGCCTCACCCACCCGTGCCTCCAGTTCTGCCATCCAATCCCCGCCAGGCCCTCATGCACAGATGACCAGCCCGGAAGCTGTCCCTCCCCTCTAGGAAGTATGCATTGAGTGACTGTAGGCAGCAGCCGAGCTCCTTGGCAAGCAATGCTCCCCACCCAACCCCATCTGGTGACCCAGAGGTTGGGCCACAACAGATGGCCATGCCTCTTCTGCTAGGACCTTGCTTTTCAGGACCCCCGCTACCTGGAGTACGCTCCAACGCAGCCTGGACGCTGTGGATCGGCCTTGTCACGGTCCTCCCAGGTGACAGGGTATTGGCTTAGGATGCTGTGAGTGTGGGCTTGCAGGCGGGGTGGGGATGGGGCTAGACCGAGATGCCCAGGGAGCGCGGCTGAGCACTATGCCCTGAAGGGGCGGTGGGGTCTTGCCTCTGTGCAGCTGATGCCACTGGACGGCCGTGCATAGTCCCTCTGGGCCACCTGTCTCTGAAAGGTTCATTCCACCAAAAACCCTTTTTCTATCAGCCACCTTCCCAGTAAGACAAAGGTCATAGGACTGAAAAGGAGACAGAAGGAAAGCAGGGCTCACAGGCAGGGGCCAAGATTTGGGGTGACTTTTTAGGGTATTAATTTGCTGTTCAAGAGATCAATTAAAAAGGCACTCGTGGTGGCACTTCCCTGCAGTCTCAGCACTTGAGTGGCTGAGGCAGGAGGATTGCCGTGAGTCTAAGGCCAGCCTGGGCTCCATAGTGAGTTCAGGACCAGCCTGGACTCTAGAGGGAGACCCTGTCTCAAATAAATAAATAAATAAATAAATAAATAAATAAATAAATAAAACCTTGCCTGGTGGTACAGGCCCGTAATGCCAGCACTCTGGGAAGCCAAGGCAGGAGAATTTTAAGTTTGAGCCCAGCCTGAGCAGATTAGCAATTTAGTGAGATCCCATCTCAAAACTGAAAATAAAATTAGTGGGCCAAGAAGACCCTGGGTTCAATCCCCAGTACCGCACACACACACACACACACACACACACACACACACACACACACACACACACACAGGTCTATTCAAATAGATTTTTACCGAGAGTCTAGATGTATAATTAGGAATTTGGGGGATCTAATGAAGTCTAAGATAATTTTTTGGAGACAGGGTCTCGCTCTATAGCTCAGGCTGGTCCTGAACTCACAATGGAGCCCAGGCTAGTTTTGGACTCACAGCGATCCTCCTGCCTCAGCCTCTTGAGTGCTGGGATGACAGACATGCCCCACCCCACCTGGCTTATGTGGTGCTGGGGAATTGAACTCAAGGTCTTGCATTTGCTAGGCAAGTGCTCCAACCACTGTGTCATTCCTCCAGCCCTTAAATATATTGTAAAAAAAAAAAAAAAGCCAAATTAGAAGAGTTTGATTAGGTAAATTGCAGGCCCCTGTGTGTCCTGTGCAGAGGTGCCACTGGGCCACTCCACGCTTGTTCTCTTTGGAGTACCTGCGGTGTTTCTCTGGGCTTCTTTCTTTCCCCAGGGTCCTGTGTTCTCTGGGTGTCCCAACCCCATGAGGTTCACACCCAGGAGGGTGCCACTGCCCTTCTGCCCTGCTCCTTCAATGCCAGCCAAGGGAGCCGGGCCATTGGCTCCGTCACGTGGTACCGAGACGAAGTGGCCTCAGGAAAGGAGGTGACTAACAGGACACCAGAGTTCAGAGGCCACGTCGGCCCCCTGGCTGCTCCCTGATTCCTGTTTGACCACCCGGCCAAGCCGCACATCTGGGACATCCGAGACAGCGATGTGGGCGTCTATGTGTGCAGGGTGGAGGTGCTGGGCCTGGGGGCCGGGACGGGGAGCGGGACATGGTTCCTGCTGGCCAGGAGAGGTGAGGTGCTCCCCCTGGCCCCGAGACCCGCACCCCTAAGGTCAGGAGTCTTCCCCTGCCCTCCTTTACCAATCCCCCTCTCCCCTGTCTGGCACTGAACCTCTTGGGCCAGATGCCCGCCTGGCACTCGTCCTTCATGCCAGATTGTACACCTTCAGCTTTCTCTGTGTTGCCCTGGGCAGTGTCCTCTGCTGTCAGGGCCGAGGTGAGGGGCGGGCCGGGTCCATGGCAGAACCAGAGGAGGGAGGGTCACAGAGGGGAGAGCTGACTTGGGGGCGGGGGGGGGGGTTGGCGCTGAATGTCTCCTGTCGCCTCCCGCTCCAGGCCCCTGTCACCTGGGAACACGCTGCTGCTCCTTGGACAGCCCCTGCGGGGTGACTCAAGGCCCCAGTGATCCCCGATAAACCCTGTGCCCCAGCACATGAGTCTGTGTGTTTTCTTCTCTCACTCTGGATGCCCCACAATGCCATGTTCTGGTTCTCCTTGGCTTTATGTGGCACTGGAGGTAAGCCCAGGGCATTCAACCTGAGCTACATCCCCAGCCCATTTCTGGTTTTGATTTTTGAGACAGGATCTCACTACATTCGCTAAGTCACTCAATTGCCCAGGCTGGGCTCTAGCTTGCAATCTTCTTTCCTGCCTCAGCCTCCCAGAGTGCTGGGATTTTGGGCCTGTGCCACCAGGCCGGCTTTCCCCAGGTCCCCCCTGGAAAGGTTTGAGGAGAGAATGTCCCAGCACTCAGAGCCCCTCCATCAAGTTATCAGACCTGATTATTATTCTACCTGTTGACTACTTGTCTGAGCAGGGCAGAGCCTGGGTCCCTAAATGTCCTTCTCCACCTGTAAGTCACTACTTGACCCCAATATGGTGGGAGGGTCACCCGTGAGCCCTTTCAGGCTTTTGTTTGTTTGTTTTTGAGACAGGGTCTTGCTCTGTAGCCGAGGCTGGTCCTGAACTCACTATGGAGCCCATGCTGGCCTAGGACTCATGGCAATCCTCCTGCCTCAGCCTCCCAAATGCTGAGATTACAGGCATGCACCACCATGTGGTATCAGGGACTTGAACCCAGGGCTTCGCGCTTGGTAGGCGAGCGCTCTAGCTGCTGAGCTATCCCTGCCACCACGAGCGGGGATCCCTTTAAGGTTTTCAGGATGCTCGTTGAAATGGACTAAGAAGCCGGAGACACATAGGTGGTGAGCAGAGGTCTTTACTGGGTGGCCCAAGGGGCAACCCCACCCACTGCCCGGGAAGAGGGGGCCTCTGGGGTGCTCAGGTGGGCTTCTTCTCAGCAATGCAGGCGTAGTCAGTGCTGGCGTCTTCCTCTTTCTCTTGCCGGTTCCTGTGGACGAGGTCACTGCTTCCGGGCCCCGGCAGCCTCTGCAGAGATGCATAGTGCAGCTCGTGCTCCTGGAGATGGGCCTGGGGGGCAGGAGATGCTGCCGGGGTCTCAGGCCGTGACCGGCCTTCCCAGAGATCCGCACTCAGCTCCCATCTGGCCTACCTACCTCCCAGCTCTCTCTCTTTTTTTAAACCTTTTGGTTTTGAGACAGGATCTCACAAAGTCGCTAAGTTACCCAGGCTAGGCTTGAACTCGCGATCCTCCAGGTGTGCACCACCACACCCAGCTTAAGTGGTGCTGGGGAATCGAGCCCAGGACCACCTCGTGCTTGCAAGACAAGCCCTTTCCCTGCCGAGCCATCCTCCAGCCCCTTTCTCTCTCTTACCCTTCTCTCACGCCCCTTCCATCTGATTCTTCCATATTGCACCTCCTCTTCCCTCCTGCGCTCCCAGGCCCCATTCCATTGTCCCCCAGGCCCCCCTGGGCTCTCATCCACCCCCCCAGCCATCCCCAGGCTTACCTGAGACCGCTCCATTCTCATCACTGGAAAAAAGAGGTGGCCAGCTCAGTGCCGCCCTAGGTCCCCAGCCCCGTCTCTCCTGCACCTCCAGCCCCCAGGGTCCATTTCCTCCCGAGCTGATGGCCTGTGGTTCCCACGGCCAAAAACCTGGCCCATGGGTTTCTGGTTTTGTTTTTCTCAGAAGTGTGGGGGCTGGAATCCGGGGCCTCATGGCCTCGTGCGTGCGTGTTGGACAAGTACATGACCACTAAGGTTCCCCTCGGCTTGCCCGTGGCTGTGTGGGTGTGTGGGTGTGATTCTAAGCCTTCCACCCAGGACTTCTCCCTGAACTACACCCCAGCCTTGTTCATTTTAGCTTTGATTTTGAGACAAGGTCTCACTAGTCAGGGCTCTGACTTGGGATCGTCTTGCCTTAGCTTCCCAGCGTGCCGGGGTGCCAGACCCATTGCAAGGGGCCCAGGGACTCAGGGCCACCCGGAGCACTCTTTTCTCGGGTCTCCCACCCGCCTCTGTCCATCAGGGTGGACAGGAACTCGGGTCCCCGCAGCCGAAGGTGTGTGAGGGCCAGGCGCTGCCAGGAGGGCTCACCTCTCCGCTGGAGCAGGCACAGGCGGGTGCACAGAGCCAGCCAGAGCAGGAACAGGAGCAGGAGCCCCCCCAACCCCAGGCACCAGTACAGAAGGCATGGGCCTGCGGGGGAGGGCAGAGGAGGGCAGAGGTTATGGTGGTGGTGGGCATTTCAATTCCCCTGTCCAACAGTTTTTTTTTTTTTTTTCCCCTTGGGACAGGGTCTCATTCTGCAGGCCAGCCTGGTCCTGAACTCACTATGGAGCCCAGGCTGGCCTTGGACTCAGAGCAATCCTCCTGTCTCAGCCTCCAGAGTGCTGGGATGACAGGTGTGCACCACCACGCCTGGTTTATGTGGTGCTGGGGAATCGATTTCAGGTACTTAGCGCTTGACTTAACGCTTGCTTGGCAAGTGCTTTACCCGCTGAGCCATTCCTCCAGCCCTGGCCCAACATTTTTAAAGACAGAAAAACATTCTCAATGCTTCTTCACTCCACACCTCATAATCACCCTCCCGCCAGAGGTCTGCACTCCTCAGGAGTGCCCAGCCCCCTGTCTGAGATGCTCACACCACTGGGGCTCCCCACACGGCCCCCATTGTTTCTGGCCCTGTGAAGAGTTCCTTTCTCCCGTGTGGACCCTACGCCCCTCCCTGAGGCTCACTCCATGTCCCCCGTGACTTTCTGCCCACTGAGGGCCCTCGCTGGGCAGAAGGGTCAGGGCCCTTTACTTACTTGTAAAGCAGTGGTCGGTCATTGCAAGCCCTCATGAGGTCACGACTGAGCGCGGCCTGGCTGTCCAGGAGCCTGGCCCCTGTCCTGCTGGCTAATGGCCTGGGCTCCTCCAGGCCTCTAGTTCCTCATCTGCAACGCAAGGTGTCCTCGGCTAGAGTCCTCCCCCCCCCGCCGAGGAGGGTCACCTATGTGTCAACCTCCAGCGGGGGAACTGGTCACAACGGAGCACTTCCCCCCCAAGTGAGACATATGAGGCCAGGCCTGGACACAAGAACAGCCAGCCAGAGCTGAGCCAGGTGGTGCAGGCCTGTCGTCCAGCCCGTTGGGAGGCCGAGGCAGGAGAATCACAGGTTTGTGCCCAGCCCGGGCAACTTAAAAACTTAATGAGGTTCAAATAAAGAGGAGCTCAGAGAGAAGGCCAGGCGTTCTGCAGAACCCTGCAGACAGCCAGGCGTGGTAGAGCTGGGGTTCGGGGCCAGCTCGATCCAGCTCCAGGGCCCCCTCCTTCTGTCTGAGCTGGTCCTGAGGTTTTGGGGGCACTTGCCAGCACTGGGGTGCTAGTGAGAGGGCTGACAGAGGGACTGGAGGGAGGCAGACAGGAGGGCACTCGGGGCTCCTTCACTACTGGGGCCCAGGAGAGGAGGGCCCCCTGGGCGGGAGTGGAGAGGTGCTGGGGGCTCAGAACTTCCCTTCAGACACTTCCTGCCTGGCTACTAGTTCCTGTTTGAGGGCAACAGGGGCTGCTGACTCCTCCCCAGGGCCCCCTGGCCTGACTGCAGTCTGAAACAAGACCCTCCTGGGTGTGAAGGGAATGCTGTGTTGTGTGGGGCAGAGACACGGGTGGGTGGGGACAGTCCGAGGTGCCCACGAGGGTGAAGGGAACACGGTGGATCGGTTTTCTTTTTTGTAGTACTGGGGCTCATGCCCGAGGCCTTCTCACCGGGCTACAGCCCCAACCCTTTTTAAAATTTTTTATTGTATTTGATTATTATTATTTTGAGACAGGGTCTCACTCTGCAGCCCAGGCTGGTCCTGAACTCTCTATGGAGCCCAGGCTGGCCTTGGACTCACAGCGATCCTCCTGCCTCAGCCTCCCGAGTGCTGGGGTGACAGTCATGTGCCACCACGCCCAGCTTATGATTTATTTTTGATTTTTTGAGACAGGGTCTTACTAAGTCCTTAAGTTGCCTGGCTGGGCTCGAACTTCCAGTCACCTTGGCTCCAGTTCCCCGAGCGCTGCCCGGGGAGGTGACAAGCCTGGGCCACCGACCCGGCTGTTTTTCATCTGTCCGGAAACAGGGGCTCAGAGGCCGCACGGAGGATTCTTCCACCCTCTGGCTCTTTAACCCCAGCCTCACCTCACTGTGAGGGCGCCCTCCACCCGGCAGGGTCCCCACGGGGGTCCCGCCCACTCCCCCTGCTTACCCAAGTCCTGCGGCCTGAAGGGCGGGCACACTCCTGTGTGCACAGACAGGCTGCCACTCCAGACATTCCTGCCCGTCGGGCGCCTCCTGTCATCCTCGGAGAGGAAGCAGAGAGGAGGCGCAGCCCCAAGCACAGGGCTTACGACATCTGTCCTGAGGTTCCTGGGCTGTAACTAGGGTGGCAACCGCCCTCAACTCTACCCCGTCAGTGACCAGTGCGCCCATAGTCACCCCTGCACGGCATCAGCAGATGGCTCGTGATGTCGGCGTGTGCGCGTGGTCGCCCACCTGGCCTCAATGCCGGAGGCTCCAATGGGTTTTGGGCCGTGCCTCTTGCAGCTGTACCCACTTGGCTGATTAATGAGCAGGAGACTGGACTGGCATGAGCACTGCCACTGGGTGTAGGGCAGAGGGTTGATGAGCTGGTGGTGGCGAAGGAGGTGTGGGTAATCCGGAGGACTTTTTGTTGGAGGCGACATTCTGGTGCTGAGCATTGAACTAAGGGCAATGAATGGTCTGAGGCCCTCTGGGCCAAGACCTGGATAAAGACCTCCGAGCATTGCAGTGGGAAGAGGAAGGGGTGCTGGAAGATTGCACAGCCAGCACTGGAGGAGCGTGGAGACTGGGCAGCCCACAGGGGGTCCAAGGGTAAGGGAGGGGCCTGGGGCCGGTGGCCATAAGCGCTTGAGTTTGCTGTCTGGATTCGGGAGCTTTCTGCTGTTTCTATCCCTGCCCCATACCGGATGCTCCCCTGCAAAACAACGGGCCAATATTCAAGTCCGTGTGGTGTTTGCTTGTTTGTTTTGAGACAAGGTTTCACTATGCAGTCCAGACTGGTCCTGAACTCACTAAGGAGCCCAGGCTGGCCATGAACTCCATGCAGTCTGCCTGCCTCAGCCTCCCGAGTGCTGGGATTACAGGCGTGTACCACTACGCCCAGCTTATGTGGTGCTGGGGAATCGAACTGGGGGCTTTGAGCTTGCTACACAAGCACTTTACCGCTGAGCTATTCCTCCAGCCCCTCAAAAAAAAACATTAGAAAACAGCCTGAGGATGGAGTTTAGTGTGAATGCCCTGGATTCAGGCTCTGGTACCACGTGCATGCACACACATACATACACACACACACATATACACACAAACACACATATGTGCAAACAGAGAAACTCTCAAGGAGTTGTA
Organism: Ctenodactylus gundi; assembly: GCA_004027205.1. Taxonomy (NCBI): domain Eukaryota; kingdom Metazoa; phylum Chordata; class Mammalia; order Rodentia; family Ctenodactylidae; genus Ctenodactylus; species Ctenodactylus gundi. The sequence continues at coordinate 4,120 of PVKB01003220.1, read as the reverse complement.
TAATACACGCGTCCCCACCACCTAGATTGTACAATTAACATTTTCCTGTGTCGGCTCTATTCCCCCCACCACCTCTCTCTGTGTTCAAAGATGCAGAGGCCCATGTCACCTCTGACGCCCTTAGCACGCTAACTGTTGACTGGCGTTCAGTATTTGTTTCCTCATTCCTTTTTTTTTTGCCCGAGGAAGATATTTACATACCGTGAAATGCACGAATCTGAAGTTACTCCACGGCTGTTTTGGGGACCAAACCCAGAGCCTCCTGTGTGCTGAGCAAATACTGAACCACTGACTTACACCCCCAGGGTATCCACAAGCTCCCTTCCTTCCTCTCTCTCTCTCTCTCTCTCTCTCTCTCTGAGGCAGGTTCTCACTCTGTGATCTAGGCTGGTCCTGAACTCACTATGGAGCCCAGGCTGGCCTTGGACTCACGGCAATCCTCCTGCCTCAGTCTCCTGGGTGCTGGGATTACAGGTGTGCACCACCAAGTCTGGTTTAAGTAGTACTGGGGAATCGAATCCAGGGCTTTGAGCTTGTTAGGCAAGCTTTTTTTTTTTTTTTTTTTTGAGACAGGATCTCTCTCTGCAGCCTAGGCTGGTCCTGAACTCACTATGGAGCCCAGGCTGGCCTTGGACTCAAGATAATCCTCCTGCATCAGCCTCCTGAGTGCTGGGGTACAGGTGTGCACCACCATGCCCAGCTGTATGTGGGGCTGGGGGAACTGAACTCAGGGCCTTGCACTTGTAAGACTAATGCTTTAACCACTGAGCCATTCCTCCGGCCCTAGGCAACGTACTGACTGTTCAACTCTGTCCCCAGCCCCTCTTTTCTTTTTCCTGGTGTTACTGGGGATTGAACCAGGGCTTTTGCACTGAGCTGCCTCCCAAACTCACTTATTTAGAGACGGGTTCTTGCTCTGTAGTCTAGACTGGCCCTGAATTCACTAATATAACCCAGGCTACCTCCAACTCAGGGCAATCCTCCTGCCTCAGCTTCCCGAGTGCTGGGATCATAGGTGTGTACCACCACGCCAGGTTATGTGGTGCCGGGGAACTGAACTTGGCTTTGCGTTGCTAGGCAAGTGTTCTAATTGCTGTGCTATTCCTCCAGCGTCCTGGCTAATTCTTATTTGGGGCTCAGAGAGCAAACCCAGTGCTCTAACCACTGAGATACGTCCCTCAGCTTTTTTTTTTTTTTTTTTTTTTTTTTGAGATAAGGTCTTGCTAAGTCATCAAGTATTTGCCCAGGCTTGAACTTGTGGTTTTCCTGCCTCAGCCTCCAAAGTGCTAAAATTACAGGCATGCATGCCCAACCTTCCTTTCCTTTTCTCGCTCCTCTTTCTCAATAGCGTGTCACTCCGTTGACCAAGCTGGTCTCAAATTCCTGAGCACAAGTGATCTTCCTGCCTCAGCCTCCTTAGTGCTGGGATGATAGTCTTGTCTCTGTGCTTCCATTTCTTCTTACAAGTTTTTGTCAAGATTAAATGAATTATTAGCAGGAAATGAAGGGACAGGCCTATAATCTCAGCAGCCTGGGAGGCTGAGGCAGGAGGACCCCAAGTTTGAGTCCAGCCTGGGCAACTATGTTGATCAGCCCTTGTCACATGCCCAATGTCTGTGCATTAGCTGTATCGTTACCCCACAGACAGACCCGTCACCAGGAAAGGGTGGTGATGTGGGACCAGCGCCGAGCCCCTCAGACCTGTCCCTGGCTCCTGAACCCCTCACCTCATGCTGCCTGCCTCTCCCACTTATTTGGTCCTCGTCATGCCTTTATTTCACTCATGGACATTTAGTAAGCACCTACTACTGGGTCGGGGTCATCCTAGAAGAATGCTTTCCAGGAGGGGCCTTACTCCTTTTTTAACAGGAAGCTGTAGTCCAGGCTGGTCCTGAACTCACTACATAGCCCATGCTGGCCTCAAATGCATGGCAATCCTCCTGCCTCAGCTTCCCAAATGCTGAGATTATGGGCATATGTCACCACATTCAGTTTATACGATACTGGGAAATCAAATTCTAGGCTCTAACCACTGAGCTATGACTCCCTCGCCCTCCCCAGCTAATTTCTTTTTTTTTTTTTCTGAGACCAGTCTGCAGCTCAGACTGGTGCTGGACTCACAGGCTGGCCTTGGACTCACAGCAACCCTCCTGCCTCGGCCTTCCGTGTGCAGGGATTACAGGTACGTGCCACCACGCCCAGCTTTCCATGTGGTGCTGAGGAACTGAACTCAGGACCTTATGCTTGCTAGGCAAGCATTTTAACCGCTGTGCCATTCCTTCAGCCCCATCAGTTAATTTTTTATGTGGTGCTGGGGGACTAAACTCAGGGCTTTGCACACACTGGCAGGTGCTCTGGCCACTGGGCCATGGTATTCCAACCCTCCTCACCAGGGATGAGAGGTGAGCAAGCTACGGGAAAAGGGGGCCAGGTGTGGGGCCAGGCTCTTCTTAGGGACACCGACCTCCATCCGTCCAGACCCCAGTTCCTGTCCTCCTGCTCCACCCCTTGACCTCCCTCGGGGAGGGGCCTGCAGCCCTCCTCACACCCACCTCTGGGACACGGATGAGACGCAGACCATACTGCAGGCCCGGAATTCTACGCTGTCAATGTGCTTTTTTGCTGTCTGGCTTTCTACACTCTACCTTCCCCCCGGAGCCTCGGTTTCCCTCCCCACTGAGCCAGGGGGGAGGCTCCAGGGCCCCCTCATCTCTCCCTTGCAAACCTGTCTCTGTACCCCAACTCCTTCCCCAGTTCAGAGAACCCAGGCATCCAGCTACCCAGCCCCAGCTCTGGGTAAACAGGAAGCTGGGTGAGGGGAGCAGGGGTGTGCGGAAAGTCCCAGGCAGGTGTGTGTGTGTGTGTGTCTACGGGGAGGGGGTGGCCCCACCCCTGCAGTATGAAAGCCCCCCTTCCCTGGCCCTGGGGCAGAGTCTGGATGAGGGCCCAGGGACTGCAGAGTGGCGGTGGGAGGCCCCGGGGGAGGGGCTGCCTCCTGCTGGCTGTGGCGGGAGCCACTTCCCTGGCGACCCTGCTGCTGGCAGTGCCTATCACGGTCCTGGCTGTGCTGGCCTTGGTGCCCCAGGACCAGGGTGGACAGGTGAGTGGCTGCAGAGGCCCTGCAGGGCTGCATCTTGCTGCTGCTTGCTGACTTCTGGGGCCGCCGTGGCCCCGCTAGAACGCTGTCTCTGCTCGATCGCTTTCCACGTTCCTGGGACGCTGGTGTGTGCTGAGCTCTCGAAGCTCCTGCCTGATTGTCTGTCTCTGAATCCATCACTCTGGGAAGCTGAGACAGGAGGATCCTAAGTTGCAGCGCCGCCTGGACAACTTAGTGAGATCCGACCCCCAAAATCACAGTGACACTGGGTTGGGGATGTTGCTCAGTGTGAAGGCTCTGGGCTCAATCCCCAGAACCGCAGGAAAAACCAAACTGAACCCCAAAACTCAGAGACTTGTCTCAGGCGCTGCACTGATGGTGAAAGAAACCCCAGGCCTGGGGCTTGAGCCCGAGGTGGCAGGGGTGGAGGCCGCAGCGACTGAATCTAACCTGTAGGCTTGTGACTCCACCCAAGCAGGTACCAGAGTCCAGTGGCGCGGGAGCACGGGACTCGGAAGAACCGGGTAAGAGCACCCACCTCCCTCCGGCTGTCCCCGGCCTCTTAGGGGGTGCCAGCTTTCACCTGCACCACGGATACCTTCTTCATGGAGGGACCCAGGCTCCCCAACCCCGGGAAGAGGGAGCACGTGTGGGTTGGGGGTGGGACACCGTGCCCTAACTGTGGACTCTTCACCAGTTCCAGGGTTTCAGAAGCAGCGGGAGGAGCCGCCCGGGCACAGGATCCCCGCCGCCCACCTCATAGGTAAAGCTCTGCAGCGGCCAGCGCCGGTACCCAGGGTCGGGGACAGCAACGCCGAGTCTGGGACCCTCCCCACCGCCTCTCGCCCCCGGCGCGCCCTCCCTTCCGCTCGCCCCCAAGCTAGCCGCTTCAGTCTTCTGCAGCAGGTAAAACCCGGCCTGGATCTCTCCCTACACCCGTCCTCTGCACCCCACATCCAGGATCTCTAGTCCCTAAACCGATTCAATCCACAGGTGGCCCCGCCCCTCCCTCCCTCCCGGCCC
>PVKB01003219.1:166604-216366 GCA_004027205.1 Ctenodactylus gundi | reverse complement strand
CAGGCTGGTCTTGAACTCACTATTGGAGCCCAGACTGATCTTGGACTTAACGGCAGTCCTCCTGTGTCAGCCTCCCCAGTACTGAGATTATAGGCGTGCACCTCCTCTCCTGGTTTAGGTGGTGTTAGGGAATCGAACTCTTGTTACTTAGTAGTTGACATAGTGCTTGCTAGGCAAGCGTTTTAGTTACTGAGCCAGCCATTCCTCCAGCCCCTATTTTTTTGTTGTTATTGTTGTTGTTTGTTCGTTTTTAATCAGGTGTAAATGACAGTTGTCATGGAGACAACTATTAATATCATTTTGTTAGATTTATTTTGGTCTTTAATAGCTAAAATTGTGATTTAGTCCAGTAGAAAAAAGTTATTTTGCTCCTTTCTCTTAGCATTATACTAATGAGTGTAAGAAGCACTTTGTTCACTTACTCTTGCCAGCATTATTATCTTTTAAATTCTGTGAGTTTCCTAGGTGGTAGTATCATTGCTGTTTTGATTTTCTTTTCCCCATCATTAGTAATGTTGACTTATCTTTACATATTTCTATTGGGCACAAATCAGTCTTCTTAGGAGAAATGTCTGTTCAAGTCCTGTGTCTCCCCCCACTCCCTTTAATTGGATTGTTATTTTTGCTGTTGAGTTACAGGAATTTCTCACATTTTTGAAATTAACTTCTGAAATGCATTGTGAAAAGCAAAGTAAGTCAATTAAAGAGGGATAAATAAGGCATGATTCCTCTACATAATTCATCTAATGTAAAACAGTTAAAAGTGTTGAAGAAGACAGAAGAATGGTGGTTGCCAGCGAATGGGAAAATCATGGCAGATCATAGATACATAACGTTACAGTTTATTAAATTCCACATATTTGCTGCAGAAGAAAGTGGCTATAGTTAACAGTAATTTTTCTTACCACACATGCATACAAGGAAATACAGAGGTGATCATGATGGGTATTTCTTTTTGTTTTTGATTTTTTTGAGATAAGGTCCCGCTTTGTAGTCCAAGATGGTTCTGAACTTACTATGTAGTCCGGTTCGGCCTCGAACACAAAATAATTCTCCTGCCTAAGCCTCCCAGTTGCTAGGATTACAGGTGTATGCCACCATACCCAGCTTATGTGGTACTAGGGAATCAAATCCAGGACAGTGACTTTGCTAGGCAATCACTTTAACTACTGAGCTGTTCGTCCAGCTGATGGGTGTTTCTTGATTGGATTGTGATGGTAACATGAGTTTGCATAGATCCAAACTTACCAAATTGTACATGTTGATTTTGTGCTGTTTTCTTTTTGTGTGTGTGTGTGTGTGTGTGTGTGTGTGTGTGTGTGTACTACATACATATACCTCAATAAACCTCAGGTGTGGAGAGGCACATGATAAGTGTGGGGGGAAATATTTGTAACCTGGTGTAGTTAGTGTATTTAGTAACTAAGTTAGTAGGAAAATATTCTCATAACAGAATAGCTATAGGACATTTCAGAAAAAGAATAGACCTGTAAACTAGTAGAAAGATTAGACCTTGTAGGTAAATAGAATTGTAAATTTTAATTTAGCTTGTATTTTCTAGATACTACTAATTACTTAAAGTTCTAGAAGCGCAATTTTGAAGTCAGGTCACTGAGTAATTTTTATGGTTCAAATTACCGATTTTCTTTGAATAGCGTACAAGAGTGCATAGTTTCCTGTACTGTGACTAACACTAAGGGTTACTAGATGTTTGTGGAAGGTTTTTGTTTGTTTAAAAATCACTTTGTATAATAGCAGCAGTGCAAAGGATTATTTTCCTAGATTAATATCTTTTGGAATAAATATTAACCCTGGGAATTGATATGCAGCCATTGAGCTGGAGTTGCTTTCTTTTAACATTGCCATGTGTGAGGAAAAACCTCATTGATTTACATTGTAGCAGAGACATGATTTTAAAGATGCTCTTAACTGGATGTTTTGAGCAGAAAACATAAACATCTTACTAGCTACCTTAGACATGAGTGTGTCAGAGGATCAAGAGATGAACCCTGTGAAAGCTTGAGGATCTGCCACATGGGTCTCATAACTAGATACCCAAGTGCCTGATCAACCAAGGGTGTATGTATCAACCAAAGGTGCCATATAGTGCATTTTGGCTAAGCCTTAGCTAGAGTTACAGGTAAGAGCCCTTGAGTTTTGACCATACTATCATCTGCCAATGACTATTTTACATTCAAAGAAAGCTTTTGGCTTGCTACTTGTCCTTTTGGCTGATGCCTGATCGTAGGGCATAGCAAGCTATTAAAGGCTCCAGATCTTCATCATAAAATGGCTGTTGTCTAACCCCATAAAAGCGTCAAATTGAATTTCCATAGCTTTATATGATTAGAAATTGAAGTGTATTTGACACTTGGCCCAAGTAGATGCATAAGAAATTGTGTGAGCAGGTGGTCCACATTCCCCATGGATCTTGGGCTTCACTCTCTCTCTCCTAGCCTGTTGTAGTTCAGAGAGAAGGTTAAACTATAGGCTTGGCTTATGAAAAAAAAAATACTTTCAAGGATTTTACATACATTTAGTTATCACAAAAGATTGAGGTAGGTCCTCATGCTTATTACTTTAGGGAGAGATAAAGGAAACCATTTTTTAGGCCCCTTTTCTATTCCACATTGTGATCTGCAAGCTGATGGTCTGTTTCCCTCAGTTTGTTTATTTTGAGACAGGATCTCGCTCTGTAGCCCACTCTGGTCGACATTACCCCGCCCCTGCGTGCTGGGGTTACAGGCATGCACCACCATGCCTGGTTTATGTGGTGCTAGGGAATCGAACTCGAATACTTAGCACTTGCTAGGCAAGCACTTTAACTGCTGAGCCATTCCTCTAGCCCTATTTTCCCAGTTTAAATCTCATGGCAGAATTGCCAGATCTATAGGTGGTAGTTCATTGTGTAGAAAAGAATGCTGATTTTCAAAGAGAAGTTTACTCATTGCCTAATTCTAGAGCCTGTATTCATAGTATTTAAGCTGCTTCATACTATTTAAGCTCATCTTACGTGAGATAAGTAAGTACTTTGTATATGTGGCAGATATTAAACTTAAAAGATAATTGTTAGGTCTCTTTTCCTGGTAAGAAATTATGCTGAGAGGTTGGATTTGCTCATAATCAAACTGCTTAGTAAACATGGGACCTAAAAACTGAGCCCAGATTTGTTTGGTTCCTATTTTAGGCATGTTCTCAGGATGCCATACTACCATTATAGAGTTAAAGAAGAACAAGTATAATCACTTCTCCCAGCTGCTTTCCAGTAATAGAATGCTTTTCTATCCCAGCACATGTCCCAGTTCTCCATTTTACTTTTGGAACCTTTACTATAAATTCTTAGTCTACTCCCTGTTAACTGACAATCTCATTCATCAGTACAAGAGACAAGGAGTGTATGGAAATGGGAACCCCTGAGTAAGAATGGAATTTTGTTTTACAGAGTTCTATAAGCCCTTTGCCATCCTACAATTGGAGAATTTAATGTTGCTGAAAACGTGTAGACAATGGTGGTCTTCTTTAACTGTTTCTCTAGGGCTTTTCAGTGTTTGTTATGGTTCAGCACACCTTACCAGGCATTCTGATAACCTTTTAGATTATGGTCCAGTTTTCTTTTTTTTGCTTTTATGAGTGTTTGGCTTGTTTCCTTTATTTTTGTTGTCTGTAACTTTCAAGTAGTTTGTGCATGTAGGCTAAATTTTAAAATGGGTAGTTGGATTTTTGGGGAATAAAATGCTTTACTCATGAAATTTCCATTTTAACCACAGGGATCATCTGGCAAATCTCCAGTGTCATATAAGAATAAGTTAAATTACTGTGTGGTCTTAATGGCTACTTCTTCATTTCCCTTCTTTACTGCTCTTTTATTCTAAAACACTGAATATTGTTTGTTTTTCTCAGCCTGCAGACTGTAGAGCCTTGATAGACAAACTCAAAGTTTGTAATGATGAGCAACTCCTTTTGGAACTACAGCAAATCAAAACATGGAACATTGGAAAGGTATGTGAACCCATGTTCCTAAAGACAGGACCTGCTGTACTACTAGATCACTTTGTATGCTCTGGTATGGAAAGAGAAGTCACAATGGGACAGCCTGATTCAACAGTTAACAAGAAGTACATAGAAAGTGTCTAACATAGCTTTTGACCATTGGCTTTTAGACTGTATCATTGCCAGTAAAATTTGAAAAAAAATTGAGGAGAAATTTTGTAACAGAAAATGAGGAATGCTCACATAGGTGATGATTGAGATAGTCTCTGAAATTTTACTTTCAGTTCAAAAGAAATTTCTTTAGATAACCCTAAAAATAATGTTCTTCAGATAAAATGGATTCTGATAGTATTGTCATTGTAAATTGTAGAATGTATCTAAAATTTTTCCTTTGAAGATAGTTTTTGAGGATTTTATGGTGTCTACTAGTGGTCGCATATTTCGTTAGTAAATATAATAGTGAACGTAGGCCCATTTAGCTCATCGTGTGCGTGATCTTTCTCCCAAGGGCAAAAGTTGGAAGTGAAATTATCTCGATTACCATGCTCAGCAGTCTCTTGTAATAAAGCTCAACTACAAAGCTCTCACTTGATGCTCTTACTATATTCTTGTATCCTCTTTCTCTTTGTTGTTCTCCAGTGTGAGTTATATCACTGGGTGGACCTGTTGGACCGTTTTGATGGAATTCTGGCAGATGCTGGACAGACGGTGGAGAATATGTCATGGATGCTTGTGTGTGATAGGCCAGAAAGAGAGCAGCTGAAAATGCTTCTCTTGGCTGTGTTGAATTTCACAGCCTTGCTTATTGAGTACAGCTTTTCCCGGCATCTGTACAGTTCTATAGAGGTAAGAGAAGATCGAGTCTGTATGACGTCTTCTTAACTAGAATTGTGTACAGCCACAAAAAAAAGGAATTGCTACTTTACTTTTACCTTTGCTCCTCTCTTTCATTGTTGAGCCCTAGGTCTTCCGGTGTCAAAGGTAATCAGTGGCAAGAGTTGGAATTGTAGCTCAGTGGTAGAGTACATGCCAAGCATGTACAAGGCTCTTACTTCACTCCCCAGCACTGCCTTGCCCCCAAAAGATACTATTAACATGTTTCTTGGGTATAGATACTACTCTTGGGGGTTTAGATGGGGAAGATTCTGTACTGTCACCTTCACCCTGCTCTTTCAAGAGTTAAGAAATGAATGAGAAATGTAGTACATGTACTGAAGTATTCTTGGGAATTTGTAGGAATTGATCTTTGTCTCAGATTATTAGAGCAGTCATAAATTACTTTTCAAATATTAGAAATAGTTTGGTTTCTTTAATACTTTAGTGACTTACTGCACTTAGGTTTTACCATGCTGCTTTTCAACATCTTCTCTCCTTTCCCTTACCCTTCCCAAAGTATATTCAGTTCTCCCTCATCTGTGGGGAATTAGTTCCTATACTACTTGTATATACCAAAATCTCCAGAGCCTCAAGTTCTTTATATAAATGGCATATTTGCATATCATCTGTAGAAATCTTTATATACTTTATATCATCTTGAGATTACTTATAATACTTAAATACAATGTAAATACCATGTAAATAATTGTTATACTTTATTGTTCAGAGAATACTGCCAGAAAGTATTCATGTTTATTTAGTAAAGATGCATTTTAAATATTTTTCTTTCATGCTTGGTTGAGTCAGTAGGTGCATGACTCACATTTTTGGAGGTCTAACTATGGTCATAGCATCCTTTATGTCCTAGTAAAGTGGACAGAGCAATCAGAGATTTTGAATTGGTCAAAGGTAACTAAATGAAACTTTTCCATTAGCTTAATTTGAGAATTTTTATCATCATTGTAATGTGCCCTGTTAATTTTAGATGTGCTGATTTTCGATAGATTCTGAACCAGAGCAGAGAAGCAGAAAGAAAATGACTTAGGAAAAACATGGAATAATTAAACCAAAGGCCTAATATACATCCTATAAGTTGGGGGTAGATACATAGTCTGTTGAACCTGAACTAGAAAAGCTGTCCATGGAAAATATGGCTTTCAGTATAATTCGGAAATTAAAAATGATTTGGTTTATTTCTAGGTAATTAAACACGGGTTTTATTTTTTTTTGATGAAATGTTTCAGTATACTGGTGAAGTTTAATTGTATTTAGAAACCAAAGTAGTCATTCTCAGTGACTCTGATATCAGTTTTATTATGTGACAATTTAGTGTGTCTGACCTCAGAATTGGTTTGGATTAAATAAAAGGTACTTAATATTGTGGTAAGTACTTTAGTGACTGTAATTGAAGTCAAAAGTTTTTTTAAAAAAAGTTCATTTCTTCCACATCATTGTCTACTTCTCCTAGAAGCTAATTGAAAGTACATTCTCAAATTTGAAGAACCCACTGCTGCAGAGTTTTCTTAGGAGAAAACTGTCAAGGCTGGCTTTTTAAAAGCTAATTTAATGGTTACTTTACAATTAACATGACAGTTATTGTATTTTATTTGTTTTGTTTTCTGTAGTTGCCACTAGTCTTCATTAATATTTTTACCTTCTATATGGAGGGCTCTGTTTTATGTTTGTCACTCAAAAGGGCTATAGAGGGATAATAAAATTTTATTTTAGCAATACTTTTTGGTCCAGTTGGAAACACAATTTTCTTGAGCTCCACATAAGAATTGTATCACATTTGTCTGTTTGGTAATTTCTTCTGGTGGGGAATCCTGTATAATTTTGAATTGCTATTTAGATTTTTACTTTTATTGTGCTTTCAGGTCATCTGCTAATTTGTAAACTCCTTGTGGTAGAGTTTGCGTGTTTCAGCTACTTACTTAATATTTTGTATCACTACTAAGTGTCTTGATAGGTTATACCTGCTGTCAAATGCACTATATTGGCATGCTTTCGTGGCTTAGAGTACCTTAAAACTTTAACTTGCCATTTTTGTTCCTGTAGCATTTGACAACTTTATTGGCTTCCTCTGATATGCAAGTGGTGCTGGCAGTCCTTAACCTTCTATATGTATTTAGCAAAAGATCAAACTACATCACACGTCTTGGATCTGACAAACGGACACCACTGCTCACAAGGCTACAGCATTTGGCAGAGGTGAGTATTGGGAGAAGAGCACAAAAATGGGAGCATGTAGTTCATGGGTGTTTCTTGGCAGTGTCAAAATAGATTAGAATCCTAGAGCTAACTTTACTGGGACATCTTAGCTCGGTTGGAAAAAAAAACCTAAATATTCTCAGCTCTTAAGTAATTTGGAAGGATTTCACAAAGCAGAATCTCTTTGTTCAAAGCCGGCACCTTCTCTTTGAAAAAGAAGCAGATTCTACATGAGAAGCAAACAATGCAGTAAAAAGTTCTTTTTTTAGAAACAATGTATCTAACCTCAGAATTGTTTTAGAATAGATGGAGGCTACTTACTGCTATCATCAGTACTTTATAATCAAAGTCAGAAGCTTGCTTTTGATAAACTTCAATGCTGCCACCCTGTTTAGTACTCCTAGATACTAATTGATACTGTGTGCTCAGGTTTGAGAGTAGCTATTGTTATAAAACTTTCTTATAAGAAAATTGTGAGGACTGGCATTTTAAATGCTGATTTTTATGGTTCCTTCATAAGTAATAGGCTTTATATAATTTCAGGCTATTTTTTTAGTGCTGTGATGACTTAAAATCATTTTGTATGATTAAAATACAGCATGCATACCAAAATTTCTAGTACAGAGAAAACAGTGTTCACTTAAAATTCATACCAATGTGGCTTCCTTTAATTTGTGAACATTTTATTTTTAACACTGCTAGGGATTAAACCTAGGACTTCATGCATACTAGGCAAGTACTCTACCACTGAGTTATGCTCTAGCCCTACAACCTGTTTTCTTGACATACTGAAAATATTTTGGGGGCTGGGGCCATAGCTCAGTGGTTAAAGCACTAACCTAGTATGAACAAGGCCCTGAGTTCAGTTCAGCAGCTCCACATAAAGATCAGCTGGCTGTGGTGGCACAAGCGCGATTTTGTAATCCCAGCATCACTCAAAGGCTGACGCAGGAGGATTGCCTTGAATTCAATGTCAGCAAGGGTATGCAGTGAGTTCAGGACCAGCCTAGGTTACAGACTGAGATGCTGTTCGAAAAAAAAGTTTTCCCCATGTTTTTTTAAAAACTCAAAATAGTTCAACATTGAATTCCCAAACAGTTTAAAAAAGGGTGGGGGGGAATCTTAGATCACCTTAGATTACTAGGTGCTTCAAAAATCACTTGATAAAAGAAACTTTAAATATATAACTTATCTCCTGGGAATTACAAGGGGAAAACTGAATTCAAGAGTCATACAAAAATGCTAAGTAATATTTAGTCATCTAAATTTGTAGTAGAAAGCCAGGAGTGGTGGCGCACGCCTGTAATTCCAGCGCTCGGAAGGCAGAGACAGGAGGATTGCTGCGAGTCCAAGGCTGGCCTGGGTGCCATTGTGAGTTCAGGATTAGTCTGGGATACAGAGGGAAACCCTGTCTCAAAATTTTTTCTTTTTGTCCTAGATAGGCTAATCTATATAATGATAAGAGAACTGTTATTTGTAGGTGATGAGATTGAGTATTTCGTTTTTCTCAGGAGACAAAATTCAAACAAATAAGAAAATAAGGTAACCAAGAGAAGGATCAATATACAGAAACATTAGTTTCTTTATACAGTAGTAATAACTATTTAGAAAATGATTGTTAAAAAGACCCCATTCACAATACGAGCAGTTATAATGTCTATGAAATAAGCCCTGTTTGTTAAAATTGTAAGACAATATATGCTCTAATGATGGGGGAGGAAATCTTAAATTGACCAAAGCATAAGCCATGAATTTTATTGTAAAGAATTAAGACATTCTCTTTAATGAAAAAAGAAAGCACCATAGCTCAGTGCAGCTTCTTAGGCACTTCTCTCCCCTGCCTACCCATTATTCTTTATGTATTTGTGATACCTATAGCAATGTTAATCATTTCCATTTTGTTTCTACCTCCCACCATTTGGTCTCTTTCCTACATTCCCTTTCCACAAAATCTTAATTTTTCTTTTTTTCTTTCCTTTTCTTTTTTCTTTTGAGACAGGGTCTTGCTCTGTAACCCAGGCTAGTCCTGAACTCATTGGTGTAGCTCAGGTTGCCCTTGGACTCAGAACAGCCCACCTACCTCAGCCTCCCTAAGTGCTGGGATTACAGGCATGCGCCACCACGCCCAGCTTTATGTGGTGCTGTTGAATTGAACTCGGGGTCTTCTGTGCCATTCCTCCAGCCCCCAAATCTTATTTCTTATCTCACTCTGATTTTACTCTTTTACTTACTTATACTTTGTATTTCTTATATTAGAAAAGTCATACAATATTTAACCTTCTGTTTGCCGTAAATATAATGGTCTTAAGGTGCATCCTTTTTCCTACAAATGACTCAATTTTATTTTTGTTTCTGGCAGAATAATCCACTCTGTGTGTGTGTGTGTGTGAGAGAGAGAGAGAGAGAGAGAGAGAGAGAGAGAGAGAGAGAGAGAATTTATTGAATCATTGGTTGGTGGATGTATTGGTTGCTTCCAAGATTGTAAATTGTGCTGCTATAGGCATGGTATGCATGTATCACTATAGTATGATAACTTTCACTGTTTGGAAAAATTCCCAGAATAGATAGATACAGCTGGGTAAAGTACAATTCTGCTTTCGGTTTTTGATTTCCATAGTGGTTGTTCCAGAGTACAGTCCTACTGAGAATGTAGAAAGGTCCCCGTTTTCAACACAGCCTGGGCAGCATTTGCAGTTTCTTGAGTTCTTAATAATAATAATAGTCTTTTTTACTGGAAGAAGGTGGAGTCTTAGTGGTTTGATATGCATTTCTCTAATCACTAAAGATGCTCAGCATTTTTATGTCCTTTGTATTTCTTCCGAGAAGTGTGTGGCCATTATTTGATTGGTTCTTTTATTTTTGAGAGTCTGGTTTTTTCAGTTTTTCAAGTATGTTAGCTACTAGTTCCCTGTGTGAGGCATAAATGGCTAATTATTTTGCCCATTCTATTGGTTATCCATTCATTGTTTACTTTGCTGTGTAGAAGCTTTTCAGTTTGATAAAATACCACTTGTTGGTTCTTGATGTTATCTCTTGGGTGTTAGGTATTCTGTTGAGAAAGTCCTTTCCTATGCCTATGTCTTCAAGAGCTTTGACTATTTTATCTTTCAGCTGATTGAGCATTTTTATTTTAACATCTAGGCTTATAATCCGTTTTGATTTGATTTTAGTACAAGGTAAAAAATGTGTATCTAGAGTCAGTCTTCTATATGCGGACAACCAGTTTTTCCTGCACCACTTGTTAAAGAGACTATACTTTCTCCTATGTGTTTTTGGCTCCTTTGTTGAAGATCAGTTGGCTGATGGTACATGGGGTTGTCTGTGCAACCTTAATACTTTTACATGGACGTGTCTGTTTTATTGTTCATTACTTGTATACTGAAGTAAATTAGTATGATGCTTCTTTCATTGGAAAAAATGTCATTTATACTAAATAGTATACTTATATTGCTGAATTACCTTCAGTTTTTCATGGGCTCTGTAACATTTTCAAAAAAAGTAAGGGAATAGTAGCTGATCTACTAGAACAAAATTAAGTAGCAGTATCAGATAGAAAAGGTAACAGACGCATGATAAGCTGAAAGCCGTTCGGCAATGTTTTAAAATTGACAAAGGACTGTTATGTTGGATGTGCAAATGTGACATCTGTCAGAATATTGTACCATTGTGTTAGGAATTAGAAACAACCTACATATCCATTATCACCAGACTAAGTAAAAGTGGTACATGCACACTATGTAGTATGTAGCTGTTAGAAACAGAGAAGTGAATGACCAGTAATGTTTAAGTTCTGTTAGAGCACTATACTTTTACTTGCAAATTTAAAGGATGATCTAACGGTAATAGATGCCTTTGTGCATACATGGGAAGACTGTAGTAGAAGCTTTTTATGATGAAATTAGGATGAATATTGGTAGGTTAATTTTCTACAAAGTTTTGCCAAATCAGAAAACATTTATAAGTGATTATTAGATATATATTTTATATGTATATGTTATATATTAAAAATAAAATGTATGTTCCCCTACTGATCTTTGTTGGGTAGTGCCAAGGACTTAGAGCGGAAACAGGCTATTAGCTTATGTATTATAATAACTTGTGATTTCTTTAAACTTGAGGTAACAATGTAGAGATATTTGTAATGGAACCTGAATTCAGAAATTTAATTTTTCATACGTTATCCATGACTCTTTCCTCATTATTTTAGTATTTTGTCTTTTAGTCTTCATTAGATACTCAATTTAGTTTTTATAATTTAATTACCTTTCCTATTTAAATCCTTATTTTACATAATGTTTAAAATTACACAGTTGAAATACAATAGGCAAAAATGAATTTTAGACACCCAAATCTGAGTTGGTACCCAAATGAGTAAATGGTAGGAGCAAAAAAGTGCCTGTATCAGTCATTATGCTGTAGGGACAGCATGGAGAATTCAGAGTTTAAAGCTTCAGTAATTTAAAACATTTTATAGTTGGCATAGGAAGAGATAAATATGTATCTTCAAAATGAAATATTAAGCCCCATGTTGCTTATGATCAAGGTAGTGGAAAAATAGACTCTCTGAGGGAAAGTGTGCTTAAATTCTGCACATCATACACATAAACCCTAAAAACATTGGGAGATAAATCAGGCAACTGTACATAACTGCAAGTGTTTCCTAAGGAAGTTGAGGAAAAACAGAGACCTTTTCAAAACTACAGATTTGATTATGTGAAAATTTAAAACTTATCTGTGATTAGGTACACAGTCATTCTTGGAATAGGAGTATGTATTTCTTATTTAAAATAGATCAATAACACATGAGAAGATCACACTAAGAATAATGAAAATGTACAATGAAGTGATACTTAAATGTTTAATACTGTACTTAACCATTAGATTGGCAATAATATTTCATTGGCAAGATTGTGGGAAACATGTTGACAATATCTTTAATTTGAAAATGGTTAAATTTTATTTCCATTTTAAGGGAATTGTTATGTTTAAATGTGCAGGAAAATGTATGCTTACTGATTTTCATTGCATAGTTTTTGAAGACATTTTGAGATATATAACAGCACAAGTGTGTGTATGATATAGGAAGATCTTTAAGCAAGAAGTGCTAGTTGAAGATCCATATTTATGTGTTTTTTACAAAGTCCAAATGTGACGTGTGTATGCATGTGAATTGGGGGGAGAGATATTTTCATTTTGTTAGGTCCTTTAAATGTTCTGTAGGTTCAATCTCTATATTATATATTTTTTCTAGTTAAGTACAAAAATTAGTGGCTCATTGCCTATGTTTTTATGCATTATTATGTCTCATTGTGCCATATTTTAATACTGGTCTCCATTTTGCAGATGAGTGAGGTTTAGAAAGGTTAAGTGATTGATTTTCTTTGTTTACATATTCCCACAATGAGCAATTGATGAAATTGGGATTGGAAACCTGATTTAATTCCTTACCCAGGCTATATCCTTTCCAAGGGCTGCAATGTTTGTAATAATGCTTTTGTGATTCCACAACATACTTTATTTAATTCAAAGTTTGTAGGCACTACAGTTAAGTTTATATTTCATAGAGCCACACTTACAACAACGGAATTCACATCTTCTTACCTTACTTTTAAGGTTAAACTGTTTCATACTTTCTTTAAGGTAAATGTTCTGACAACTTAGAAAATAAAGGTTAAACTGCAGCCTGTACTTTACAGGACACATATGTACATAAAGTACATAAAGTTTTTCGTGGGTGTTGTTTCTGCTTTTTGAAAGTTTTTTTTCTTTCTTGGGGGTCAGTTTACCACAAGGAAAGATTGTTTTAACAATCATTGCTGTTTTGTTCCTTTGCATTTTGGAATCCTTTTGCATTTTACCAGTATGCATCTTCCTGTTTGGGGTTGAGCTAGCAGAGTAAGTGAAGATAGAGATTGATTTCTAGTCCTGGAAAATTTGGAATCTTGATAGGCAAAGTACATCACTGCCTGTGGTATAATACTTATTTATGTGCTTGATGGTTTACTATGCTATAACAATAAAGGTTTTGGATATTTGAGATATGGTCTTCGATGTTTAGTGACGATAGCTACCATTATTAATATACCCCCTTAAAATGAAAAAAAACCCTGTGTTTCTCTGAAATACAAAATTTCTCTAAAAATACAGTGTGATGATGTACACTGCTTTCTACTGTCTTCCAGTTCTTCATAGAAATACTGGTTTATGTCACTTTTTTTCAGGCAGCTTCCTGACCTTAATCCTTTCAATCATTGCTGCCTTGTCATGTGCAGCAAAAAACATGCATCCATTTATATGTGGAAAAGAACTTAAGTTTGGCAGTTAGACTTAACTTCTGTCAGCAAATCAAATTAACCTCACTTGTTATGTCTGTAAGTTGGAGATTATGATATCTATCTCAGAGTTTATAGGGTTTAAATAAAGTCCTAAATAACAGAGTTAATGCCAGTTATATTGAAAGTATTTAATGGGAACTCTCATTGACAGATGGTTAACAGCATAACTTTTTTTAAATTTTAAAACTTTATAAATATTTTACACAACTGCATTACATACTGTCAGTTGTTTTTTTTTTTTTTTTTTCCCTCAGTGCAGTCTTTCCTCTTGACGCATTTTCCCATAACCTTCCTTAAAGTATATCTTTTTGTGTATCCTTTTATCCTTACGTGACACTAACCTGTTAGGGATATTTTTGTTACCGAATTATGAGTACAGACCACTTTTACATCCTTGATAACTTTTTTTTTGGGGGGGGGTTGGTACTAGAGATCCAAACTGGGGCCTTCACACTGAGTTACACCCCTACATGTTTATTTTGAGACAGAACCTCACTAAGTTGCCCGTGCTTGGCTTGGACTTGGAATCCTCTTATTTAATATTTTGTTTGAAAAATATTCAAAGCAACTTGTATAATTATGTCATTTTTTAATGTCTACAGATTATTTCATCATCAGAATTCAACTATTTTTCTATTAGTGAATATTCATTTTTTTCTGTTGGGTAATTTGTATATATGCCCTTCGTTACAGATATCTTTAAATAATATGGTAGAGTTATGAAAAGATGGAGACTCCTATGACTGAACTCTAGAAATCTGCTACTTAATAGGTACTTTTGTGATTAGGGAATTTAAGCATCTTGGCATGTCTGGTCATTGGGATTTGTTCTTGTGGACTTTTCACACCTTCTGTTGATTTTTCAGTTGAATTTTTTTGATATAAGAAGATGGAAAATTTTTGTTACATTGTTTTTAACTGTTTTGGAAAAATTCCCAGAGATACATGTATTCCCATGTTCATAGCAACACAACTAACAATAGCTAAAATGTGGAAGACACCAAAATACCCATCAACACACCAGTGGATACAGAAATTGTATTTATACACAGTGGAATACCACTCATCTATAAAGACAGATCAGTGGGAGGCTTTTGTAGGTAAGTGGAGGCAACTTGAGACCATCATGCTCAGTGAAGCTAGGCAGAAGGTGAAGGTTAAATATCAAATGGTTTCTCTAATAGGAGAAACCAAGATCACAATTATTTTATATAACTATTTGAGGGGAATTAAAGGGGAGAGTGGGTAGGAAGGTTGAAAAGGGGAGAGGGGAAGAACTTGTAATTTTGCCACAAGATGTACATACACAAAATACTCAAGATCAATGTAAACATTAAGTATTGCATCTATACATATAAATGAAATGGGAAAAAATAAAAAAAATCCTCACCTGTTAAGTTTCTCATTTTTCTCTTAAAAGTATTTTTTCATCAGTCATTATATATGTTGTATATTTTGGTTTTTTGCATAGTATTTTAAGAAAGGATTGAACATCATAGCTTGGTTATTTCCTTAAAAAGTGACTGTGGCCAGGTGTAGTGATACATACCTCTCATCACACCTAATCAGAAGACTAAGGCGGGAGGATAACAAGCTTGAGGTTTGCCAGGGTAACTTACTGAATAAAAAATAATTACTTTGCAGTATATCTCCTCAAGGTATTTTTAATGACTTAGTTCAGTGATGTAGGGTAGTTTTAAATATGAACAGTAACCAGTATTTCAGGGAAAGTTCTCCAGGAACACTTGAATCTGTTACAAGCCAAGTGATTGACTTTTGTTGAGGGTCTGTTACCCTAGTTCTCAAAATGGAGCATGAACCAGTTAAAACATAGATGAGTCTTCCTCCTCTTCTACCCCACTCCTGAATTTATGAATCAATATGCCTGATAATTTACCTTACTAACAGGTTCCCGGATGATGATAAAATGTTATCTAGGGTGAACTGCTGATCTAGTCTGGTCTATTCTAGTCTGTTGTGTAAAGATACAAAATCTTCCTGATCTTTTAAATTGTATCTCATAAAGCATCAGGCCTTTACTCTGATAATTGAATATTTCATCATTCTTTACCAAATCTCACCTACTGAAGTATTGTATATGCCTCTCCCAAGATTAATACAATAACTACTGGACAATATCTACATTAACTACAAAGGGACATATGGTGACACCAGTAGATGAGTACAGTGAGGTCCAGAAGTTACATGTATTAGTTTGAACAAAGCCTGTGCGCCAAGCCACTGATGAAGTTGAAGTACAGTATCTATTGTTCTTCTCTTAAATATTCGGAGTTGCTTGAGCATGATTACTCTTTATACTAGGGTTTTGATAGCTTGTTTGGAGATTATAATAGGAGGATGCAGCTACTTGTAACCCATGCCTGAAGAAGAATCCTTGTCATCCAGTCATGCAGCTTTGGAAGGAACACACATGGAGAGATGTGAGAGAAGGGGGACACCAGCCTAGTCAGCCAGCTAAGCTGAATCAACCACAGTGATCAGTTGGATGACCAGTGTCATAGCCAGATTACCCTCAACATACCTGGGTTCTATTTATAGCCTGCCTGTGCAATGGCTATTAGGTCATTTTCCTAGTACCATTCAAGAAGTATATGGGCAGCCATTTTCTTGGTGTAGTGTAAAATATTTTCTTTGCTGTAACAAATTCACTTAGTTGAGAAAGTATGACAGAGAGGCAAAAGATACTTTAACAGCAACAGAAGAAAAACAGTGAAAGAGGGAGACAGGGTAGGGGTGGAGGGAGGGAAGGGAGGGTAGGGAGAGGGACAAAAGGAGAGCAGGAAAGCCCTTGTCACTCCATTGTAAACCTTAAATTTTGCACTTGTACATATCAGTAAAATGGGGAAAAAAAAGAAAAACAATGAACCGGTGTTATTCCAAATCATACTGATAAGTGCCTTACAATTGTAATCATTTCATTAATTTGTATTGGTAGCAAAACAAATAGTATCTCTGAAAAAAACACATGTTCATTATTTCTAAAATTTAGAAATATACATAAAATTATCATAATGTATTTTTATAGTAGTATCGTAAATATAAAATCACAGGCATTCATAAATCAAGTTTGAGTTAGACCATTTTTTAAGGACCCACACTTATAACTACATGCTTGCTTTTTATTTGATCACAAAATGTAGAAAGATTGTGTGGTAGTAGTCATAGAAATATTGTAAGTTTTGATGGTAGAAAAAACAATTGCAGATGTAGGCTTTAACGTTTTTTTTCTTCTGCTTTGCCATTGTTTATGACTTACCTATCTGTTCTTTGGTATAGCCTGTATTCTTTGTATACTCTTGTCTTCAATGTTTTTTCTCATTTCTTTCTTAAAATTTTATTAGTTTACATATTGCATTCTTCCCCACTTCCCACCCTTTCCACCCCACTTTCCACCCTTTCCACTTCCCCCAACATCATCTTTCCCTCTCCACAAAATCTGTGTTCTTACTTTATTCCATCTCTCTGTCTCAATTTTTTTATGGTTTGGTTTTCTTATATTAGAGAAACAATATGATATTTAACCATATGTGTCAGATTCATTTCGCTAAGCATGATCTCAAGGTGGTTCCATTTTCCTACAAATGACTCAATTTTGTCTGTCTTCATAGTAGAGTAATATTCTGTTGTGTATATATACCACATCATGTTTACCCATTCATTCATCTGTTGTTAGCCATACTGATTTCTTCCAAGATTTTGTTATCATAAACTGTGCTGCTATAAACATGAGTATGCATGTATCGCTCTTACATGATGAATTTAACTCTTGGGAAAATCCCCAAATGTGGTAGGCATAGCTAGGACAATGGATCTCAATTTTAAGTTTTTAAAGGAATTTTCATACCTCTTTCCATAATAGTTGTATCACTTTATAGTCCCATCAGCAGTATAGGAATGTTCTCCCCCCACCCCCAGCCTCACCAGCATTTGTTATTTTTTGAATTCTTAATACCAGCTCTTCTTATTGGTGGTAGATGGAATCTGTATGGTGTTTTGATTTGCATTTCTCCGATGGCCAAAGATTTGAACATTTTTTCCATTTTTTTTTGCCATTTGACTTCTGAGAACTATAATCATTTCAGATCCCCATGTTTTGACTAGGTCTTTATTTTGGAGGTCTGATTTTCTTTGTTCTTTCTATATGCTTGATAATAATCCTGTCTGAGGAGTAGCTGGAAAATTTTTTTTCTCGCATTATTGGTTCTCCACTCTGTTGAAAGTTCCTTTGCTGTGCAGAAGCCTTTTAATTTAATGTAATCTCATTTGTTGATTCTTGGTGTTGTCTCTTGTGCTCTGAGTGTTTTATTGAAAGAAAGTCCTTGCCTGTGCCTGTGCTTGTGTCTTCAAGGGTGTTGCCTATTTTTATCTGCCCTCAATTCAGTGTTTCTGTTTTAATTCTAAGTCTTTGATTCACTTGGATTTGATGCTGGTGCATGGTGAAAGATGTACGTCTGGTTTCATTTTCTGCATGTTGCCAGCCAGTTTTCTGAGCACAATTTATTAATCAGGCAGTCTTTATTTCAGTGTATGGTTTGGGCCCCTTTGTTGAAGATCAGATGGCTGAAGGTACCAGGAATGTCTCTGCATCCTCACTTCTTGTCCATTGATCCACCTGTCTGTTTTTTGTGCTGATACCTGTGTGTTTTTTTTTTACCACTGTTGCTATGTAATATAATTTAATATCTGGTATTGTGATGCCTCCTGCTTTGTTTTGTTGTTTTGGCTATTCTGGGTCTTTTCTGATTCTGTACAAGTTTTTAGATCCGTCTTTCCCGAAAGTCTTGTCTTTACTGTTTTTGACAGTTAAGACTTCACTGGACATCCTGTGAATGACCAAGAAGGTATTGGGAATGTAATGGGAGATGCTTATTTCATAGTTATTAATAAACTAATATAACTTACTAGTTATTAAGCCACTTTATAATGCAATAGTAATTAGAAGGGGTGTAATGGTAATAAAAGCACAAAGGCGCTATTTTAACATGTGGCTCAGCGTTCAAGGGACAGTTAAGGTCCTACCCCTTCAAAATAAAATTAAGATGCATTAAAGAGTTTAATGTTGAAAACATGAATCTCTAAAAGCATTGAAAATATAATTGCGTGGTTTTGTGTTGGTTAGAGTGGGAAGGGTCTTTGGAAATGATACAGTGAGGAAGAAGTAGATTCACAATAAGACTTTTTGCTTTCATATATGAATGTTTTAAATATCTTTACATTATTTCAGATTCTTAAAAAGATGCTACAGGCATCATTTTTTTGATTTAACACATCCACTGAAGTTTGAGATAAAGGTCAGAGAACTCTAGTAACATGTTTCTGTTATTGGAAGTAAACATTATAGGTACTTTTCAATGTATATTTGCTATAACCATAGTTTCTTTTCTTTTTCCTTTGGATTACATTGGATCTTTTTCTATAAGTTCATTAAAATGGAAAATGAAATTGTAATTGATGATTTGAACTATTTCAGTTTTAGTGATTTAATTAATGGGAGTGTATATTTTGTTTCTTATTTCTCAAATAGTTTTCTGATTTCTCTTGTGATTTCTACTGTGATCCTCTGGTTGTAAAAAGTGTGTTGTTTAATTGCCATGTATTTATGAATTTTAAAAATTTTATTGTGTTAACATATTTCTGATTTTTTTCTGTTGTCTTTGGAGAAGTTTTGTGTGGTGTTACTTATTTTCAGTTTATTGAGACTTGTGGCCTTTCATGTGCTCTTTGGAAAATGTTCTGTGTATGTTTAAAAGAATGTGTAGTTGATCATTTGTTCTATGGATGTATGCCAGGTCTAGATGATACATTGTCAATAAAATTTCTCATTTTTTTCAAAATCTATCTAAGATTGCCATAGTTTCTTAATTTTTGTAGTTAGTCGTTGCAAGGTAGGGAATTCTGTCTGTAGCATTTCGAGTATGTAACCCATTGTATTCTGGCCTTCATGGTCTTCTGGTTAGGGAAAAACAGCTATTGATCTTATTGAGCATCCTTTGTATTTGACTAGTCATTTTCCTCTTACTGTTTTCAGAATTTTGTCTTTGGTTCATGATGTGTTGTGATAAGGTTCTGTAGGGTTTGGCATTCTTTTTTTTTAATTCACTGAACTTTGTGGGTTTGAAGATTTGTGTCATTTGTCCAAGTTGTGAAGTTCTGAGCCATTGTTTTTATAAATAATCTCTATGCCTGTTTTGTTTTCTAATGTTCATGAAACTCACACATGTTTTGGTATACTTGGTGTTCCATTGATGTTTTAGAATCTTGATTTTGTTTCTCCTTTCTGCTACTATTCAGAATATAATCTCAGGGAACCTATTTTCAGGTTCGCTGATTATCTTATGCTTCCTAATACCTACTTTGAACTCTTTATGATTTTCATTTCTGTTACTATATTTTCTTCCAGAATTTCATTTTGATTACTATTTTTAAAGTTCTCTTTATTGATTGTTTTTATTTAGTGTAATATCATCCTCATATTTTCTGTTTTTTTTTTTTTTTCTTTACATGGTTTCCTTTAGCTCTTTGGATGTACTTAAAAGTGGTTCAGTTAAAGTCTTGGTCTATTAAGTCAGATGTTTGTATTTCCTTGGGAACACTTTGTTATTGTTTCGGTTTTTTTTTTTTTTTTAACTGTTTTGTGCCCATGGCTTGTTTCATTGCATGCCTTGGAATTTTGTTGTTGTTTTTTGCTAAAACTAGACATTTTAACTGCTAAAATGGGGCACTTTTGGAAAGCAGATTCTCACATCTCCCCAGAATTTGTTGTTGCTCCTTGTTAGTATTGTTTAGTGACTTTCTGAAGCACGTCTCCCTTGCCTTACATTGTCAAAAAAAAATCATAAACCCAATCGTAAGTCCAAATACACCTGAACTTTCAATAAGATTACTGCTAATAAACTTATCACTAAGTTAAGAAGTGTTATTTGAATCATCAGAGGATGTAATTTCTGAAGTGTGTGGCCCTTGATCTCTGTTATGGTGGCTTAATGGTCATCCAGAGATTCCATTAAAACTCTTAGAACCAAAGGTGGGCATGGTGGCACATGCCTATAATATCAGCATATAGGAGCCTGAGGCAGGAGGATTGCTGTGAGTTCAGGGCCAGCCTGGACTACATAGTTCAGGACTAACCTGGACTACAGAACGCGACCCTGTCTCAAGAAAAAGAAAAAAAAAAAAACCACCTAGAACTGAAAAATAATAGGTGAGATACGTGTGCATGCTGTAGGGCATACTTTAAGCCCGGAAAGTTTACAGTTCTACCCTAGCCTTTCTTACCTGTTTGTGTAGAACGTGAAGGTCAGCCAGAAGTGGTAACTACAGATTTTTTTTTTTTTAGGATCATGTTTGTATTTTTCAAGAACATCCTGGCTTTGGGCATGCCTGTGTAGTCTTTTAGATTTCTGGGAATATGTGCAACTTTTCAAAGCCAAGAGCATTGCTTGGTCCAGCTTTCCCTCCCATGCTTTCCAGTTTGTCTGTTGGAAATGTTTGTATACCTAACTTCAGGATTTGGATGAATGCATATCTTATTAAATGTTTTCAACAAGTATCTACCTTACGGATTAGCCACTCAGAAAGTACCAAATTTGGTGAAATACTGACACTCCTCTGACCTGGTCCTTCGAGTGTCTGCCAGACCAGCTAAATCGCCACAATTATTTGTGAGTCATGTTATTTGGGCTCACTGTGAGAGTGCAAGCTGTCTCTGCCGTCTTTGCTGACCTAGGGAGAGCAGGTGGGGTGAGGCGACACCTCCGTGTCCTGCCATTACGGTCACCTGCTTGGTTGTATTCAAGTGCTTTCTGTTTGCTGAAATCTCTTAATTAGTTTCTGGACTTATGGTAAATAGCTCTTTTTGCCAGGATATTTGCTACTTTTGTGAAACAATGGGCGTTTGAGTTTTCTGGTCTGCCATTTTCACCAACATTACTCGAAGTTACCAGTCCATTGTTGGTCTGGGAGCCTGGATCATTGATAAAGTATTTGCTTATATTCCCAAAGCCCTGAGTTCAATTCCCAGTGCCATATAAGATGGGCATGATGGTGCACGCCTGTAATATCAGCACTCAGGAGGCTGAGGCAGGAGGATTGCCTGAGTTTGAGGCCAGCGTGGGCTACATAGTAACTTAGGGGCAGCCTGGACTACATAGTAAGACCTGCCTCAAAAAAAAAAAAAAAAAAGAAAGAAAAAACAATCCTCCACTGTCAACTTGTTGGGGATAGGGAATATACTTCTCTGCCTTTGGGCAGTCTTCCTCTCCATGACAATGCTGATAAGGTACTAATTATTTGGAATAAAAGGTATAATGTGCCTGAGAGTGGTAATAGCTACATGCCATCCTTTGGGCGAGGAATAGTTAGCCATTTTTCATGTTGTGGTTCATATATGATACTTAGATTGAGAAAGGCTATCAATATTTAGAGAAAGTATTTCTCAAGGGAAAGTTAGATTGCTTTTGGTTTGTCTGATTTCAAAGTAGCATACTGTAATGGAGACCTTTAAAAATGGCAGCTTCATTGATACTGTTTTAAAGACTTCATAAAGGTGTTAATTTCATAATAACATTTTACAAGGAAACTTAAATATAGAAAGACAATGCCATGTTAGGCTCTGGTGAATAGCCCAGGTCCATGGTAATAAGAACCCATACTGCATTCCTGGGAATAAGATGAAGACATAGGCTTAAGTGGCATTTGTGCTTACACCAAGCCAGGCATGAATTACCTACAAAATTAAGGCAAAAGTGGAAATAGGTTGGATGAACAGTAAACCTTTAAATATGAAAACACAATAATGTTCTTAATGCGATGAACAGTAAACCTTTAAATATGAAAACACAATAATGTTCTTAATGCTGAAATGATTGATATTTCAAAGGCTGTTAATAATTCTGGCTGGTTGATCAACAAGATTATGTGGTTGGAGTTTGGGATTTTGGAAGCCAGCTAAACTGTTCTCCCGTTACATCAGGGGCTTGTTAATGAGTTTGTAGACTGATTGCAAAGTGCAGTTACCGTGAATTTTCTTTATTGCCTTATAACTTAGCTCACATATTAAAAAACAAAAAAAGAAGGAACTGGAGAGCATGGGATTCCCAGCTGGTGAGGAAGATAATGAGTAGGCAGTTTCAGATAAGCCCTTATGAGTAATGAATGACTTAAGAATGCATAGACACCTGAGGAATGCTATGGCTGGCACTTGCTGCTTGTGTTATTCCCAGGCACATCCTCATCAAACTGAAATTTATCTCATTGAATAAAATCAGTTTCAGACGTACCGTCTTGAGTCTTTTTAAGTTCTTGCTTCTGTATGCTTTCTGTATGTGGTTCATATTGATTGCCCCTCACTTTCTTTTTCTCTCCCCCCTTTCCCCCCATCATCTTTCCCCCCTCCCTCCTTTCTCTCTCTTCCTCCCTCCTCCTTCTACCCTTCACCCCTCTAAGCACTAAGGATTGGATGTAGGGCCTTCAGACTGAGCTACATCATCAGTTCTTATTTATCTATTTTATTTTAAAATTTTGGGACAGAGATCTTGCTGGGTTACCCAGGCAGGAATCAAACTTGTGATCCTTCTAGGATCTTCCCAGGATGTTGAGATTCTAGGTGGGTGCTGCCACACCTAGCTGAATGTACTATACATGAGCAAATAAAGCCATAAGCACAGTCTTAACCCTTTTTATCTTTTCTTTTCCAAGAGCTGGGGTGGAAAGGAGAATGGATTTGGACTTGCAGAATGTTGTAGAGACTTGCATATGTTGGTAAGTAATTTTGGGATATGGCTCTTGTAGTTATCTTTCCAAGCCTTACGTTATAACGGTTATGTGGTATGTTATATGGCTGTTACTCACCAGGGATCACTTGAAACACGATAGGAAACAGTCTAACTGCACTTGGGTCCTCAGTGTGTAGATGAAAACGATTCTCAGAGAGAACAGTGTTATGTTTATAACCATTTCTTGAGTAGGGGGTTATTTGCTTCCATTGTCACACTGGAACTATGACAAAACTCTGGAAAGTGTTTTAAGAATGGCTATTTGGAAAACAGTGCTAATGTTAGGATTATTGAGAACATTGTTCTGTATTTTTTTCATGCTTACCCTCTTAACCTTTCATTCATGGCCAGGTGACAAGTCAGACCGTATATTCCTCTGCTGTGTGGTGTTACTGTGGAGGTCTAAGGCACAAATGGGCTTTTTATAAGTTTCATGCCTAGTTTGTCATGTTTAGCATAGATGGGTGTGACAAAACTCAGCTAATTTGAAGCCTTTTCTCCCACAAGAATGATACTTTTTCTGTTCAGAGAAATGTATAACTTAGAGCAAGTTGCTGTCACACCTTAGCTGGTATACTTTCTTCAGTATTTTGTGAACAGGTATTGAAAATACAAGAGGTGAAAGTTACCAGTTTAAGACCATCAGAGTTTGTAATTCTTAGAACTTAAATTTTCAGTATTATGCATTATTTCTGAGCCTCTGTATGCATGTCAAGATTATCCTTTGCCTCTTGGGCATGGCACCGTGATTTACTGTACTAGCCTTACCTTGATGTCTATTACCTGGTTGCCTCGCAAGAGTAAGGTCCTGGATCCAATCCCTATTGCTGAAAAAGGAAAACAAAATTAAAAAACCAGAATGAATGAGTGAAGTCACATATCTTTGTATTTATTAGGATTTGTGTTGTAAAATTCTGAGAAATGTGTACTTTTTAAAAAAAGTAACGTATCTTTGGGCATCAAGGTCAGGAGTGTCAAGAGGCATACAATGAAAACAACTCCACTCTCAAGAGACAATCACTGCTGGTGGTTTCCTTTTTGGAGACATTTTAATGTTATCTTAATTTTGACCATCTTATTTTCCTTTCTAGAGTTAGCTAGGCTGTGTTTTTAGGGTCTAGTTTATATTGGTTTCTTGTGTACCTGTGTAGAGAAAAACAGACCAATAATTGCATTCAAATTAGAGCATTGGTATATATGGATATAGCATTATAATCACTTTTATTTCCCTTTCCCCACCAGTCCTTCTCTTTCTCCCTCTCTTCGGATTTCTTTCTTGTCGCCAAAAATCTAGCTCCCAGTTTCCTATCATCTCTTTTGTTTTGCTCTTTAAATTATTTTTATTTTGGAGTTCTCATGTAAGAAACCATGTAACATTTAACCCTTGATGTCTGATTTATTTTACTTAGCCAAATAATGGTCACAAGGTGTATCTATTTTCCTACAAATAACTCAAGACTTAAATTTATTCTTTATGGCAGAACAGTACTCTATCTTGTGTGTGTGTGTGTATGTGTGTGTGTGTGTGCGCGCGCGCGCATGTGCACACACATACATTAACATGTTTTCTTTGTACATTCATAGGCATATAGGCTGCTTTCAAAATTTATCTGTTATGAGTTGTACTGCTATAAACATCAGTTTGCGTGTATCTGTAAAAGAATGTCTGGTTCTTTTGGAAAGATACCTAGAAGAGGCATAGTTGGGTCAAACGGAATTTCTATTTTCTGCCCTTTTTGGGGGAGTGGGGGAATCTCCATTCTGATTTCTGTAATGGTTGTGCTAGTTAGTTATTATTCCCATCAACAGTATAGACTGGGTTCCTGGTACCCCACAGCCTCACTAACACTTGACATTTTTAAATTTTTTTGAGTTCATAATAGCTGTTCTCACTGCAGTTGGATGAAACTTAACTGTTGTTTTTTCTATTTTATTGTTTATTTAATTTTTTTAAATGTGGTTTTACTCTGCAGTTCACGATGGTCCTAAACTCACTATGTAGTCCGGGCTGGCCTGGAACTCATGGCAGTCCTTTTGTCTCAGACTCTGGAATGCTGAGGTTATAGGCATGTACCTGTATGCCCAACTTTATATGGTGCTGGGGAATTGAACTCAGGGCTTTGCACTTGCTAGACAAGTGCCCTAACCACTATGCTGTTCCTCCAACCCCTTTAGTGTTTTGATTTGCATTTTTCTAATAGCCAAGGATGCTGAATGTTTTTGCTTATTGACCATTTTTACTTTCTTCTTTTAAGAAATGCTTGTTCATTTCATTTGCCTATTTTTTAAATTGGGTCTTTTTTGAGTGGGATAGGGTTGATTTTTTTTTTTTTTTTGAGTTCTCTAAATATTCTCAAAATTAATCTCTTCTGGGGAGTAGCTGACAATTTTTCCCCATTGTGTTTGTTGTCTCTTCATTCTGGTTATTGTTTCCTTTGCTGTGCAGAAGCTTTTAAATTTGATATATCATTTATTGATTCTTGGTATTATTTCTTCAACAATTGGGGTTCTGTTTAGGAAGTCCTTATGCCTGTGCCTTCAAGAACTATACTTATTTTTTTCTAGCAATTTTTTTTCTGTTTAATACCTCGGTATAGGAACCATTTTGATTTGATTTTAGTACAAGGTGAAAGATGAGGGTCTCGATTCTTTTGTTTGTGATTAGGAAAGTGGGTGGTCCGTGTATGGTATTGGAAATTCAGGCAAGGCCCTTCACCCTCAGCTGTGTCCTCAGCCCACTACTTAGTTTTGATACTGACTTTTATTTTTTTGAGACAGGGTCTTGTTCTGTAGCCCAAGCTGGTCCTGAACTCACTATGGAACCCCTGCTGGCCGTGGTCTCATGACAGTCCTCCTGCCTCAGCATCTGGAGTGCAGGGATTACAGGCGTGCGCCACCATGCCCTGTTTATGTGGTGCTGGGTAATCGAACTTAGGTACTTAGTGCTTGACTTAGCGCTTGCTGGGCAAGCATTTTAACTGCTGAGCCATTCCTTGGCCCCTTATTTTTGATATTGAAATAGAGTTTAAGTTGCTGAGGCTGAGCTTAAATATCTGATCCTCCTGCCTCAACCTGCCATATTTCTGAAATTGCCAGCGTGTGCCATTGGTTCTAGTTTAGATTCATTTTTGTACGTGTGGATAACCAATTTTCCCATCAGCCTTTGTTCAAAGGACTATCTTTTCCACCATGTTTTTGGCCCCATTATGAAAACCAGGTTGCATGAGCCTGCAGTTGCTTTCCCATCAGTTCTTTTTCATTGATCCACTTTTCTGTTGTAGTGCTTCTCTGTGTGTTTTTTATTACTTTGCTTTTAATTATAATTTGAAATTCAGGATTATGTTGTAAGGCACACATTAAAATACTTCAGAAGTGATAATAGACAGTAAGGTTTCCATAAGAGTTTTACTTTTTGTTTTTTAGCTAGTACCCGAATCCTTGTACTTGTGCTCTTTATCTTTTCATGGATTCTTGATCTCATTGTTTGGCAAACTTGCCTCTTTTTCTACCATTAAGAGTAACTCTACTTTAATCTCTTGGGAAAAAAAGGCAACTGATAACCTATAAACGATATGGAAGGTTTTGGAATGCTTGGCTTCATCTTCTTGATTTTGTTGAATTTTGTTGAATAAGATTTATTTCATTTGAACCCTTCATTAAGGAGTATTGTATTCAGCAGTTAAGCACTGACTATGCTGTTCATTCTGCAGCCACAGTTTTATTGTCATAGTGGCCAGGACTTTAAGAGTTGGGAGAAGATGTCTGCCTTGTCTAAATTTAGTTCAAACTTAGTGTCTGACCTTTGATGTGCTTTATCTACAGAAATACCCACCCAGTGCAACTACACTACACTTTGAATTCTATGCAGACCCTGGGGCAGAGGTCAAAATTGAGAAAAGGGTGAGTCTTACTCAGTCTTGTTAGATAATCATACAATCTATTATAACTGGGATTGACTTGTATAGAACCTCTCAGTTTAAATGAGGGAATGTTTTTGAGTTATATTGCTGCTCCCCCAAGCTAAATATATGAAGCAGCTTCTTAGAAATAAGTGTTAATTGCATGCTCAGCTCTGATAGGGTTGGGTCTTAGCTTATATTGGGGCCTGTCAAAAAGTAGGACACCCTTTATACGTTATTTTTTATGACTTAAATATTTTTATCATAGTAGTTGTTGAGAATCCCAGCTTACAAGTGTAATAGTGTTATGACTCAGATATCTCTACTTAAGTCAGGCTGCAAGAAGTCTCCTCCATATGTTGTATGTATGATCTGACTTAAATTATTTGGTCATTAATTACTCTTCAAAAGGTACTAAAATTTTTTTCTTGCTAACTTGCTTTTTTTTTTTTTTTTTTTTTTTCTTTTTTCAGACAGGGTCTCACTCTAGTCCAGGCTGGTCCTGAACTCACTGTGTAGCTCAGGTCGCCCTCCAACTCACAATAGTTCTCCTGCCTCAGCCTCCTGAGTGCTGGAATTATAGGCATGCACTACCATGCCTAGATTATGTGGTGTTGGGGAATTGAACACAAGGCCTTGGTGCTTGCCAGACAAGAGCTTTAACCGCTGTACTATTTCTCCAGCCCCTAATTTTTCATTTAGTAGTATCTTAGTGAATGAAAGCCTTATTTTGTTTTACCTATAACATTTAAAAATAATCTTTCTAGGTTAATGCTACCTTATAAACAATTGCAGTGCATATTCAGAAAAACTGATTTTATTTTAAAGTCTTTACTGTGATCACTGAGTCTGTGTCCAATAATCATTCATAAAAGGAAACAAAAATATGGAATGTGCTTGGCTGTTCACATTGTAATTTGCTACAGGTTTCTAAGAAGCTTTCCTATTAATAATTCTGTATGTAAAACAGATGTTTAGGAAGAGTCAGAATTTTTTAAGGAGCATTCAGTTAGTCTTGGACCCAGGGTGACATCTTTCTTTTCAGACAGTTCTTACAGCCTATGGCAGGGGGAAAGTATGATATTCAGTGACTACTAACAGCTTTCTTACCTTTGTAATTTCAGACAACTAGTAATACACTACATTATATTCATATAGAACAACTTGACAAGGTAAGAGGAATCTTTGACACTTGGCTGGTTTCTTAGTGTATGATTGATTTTAGTTTTTCTTTGTTCTTAATTGTATTTTTTTTCTAATGTAGATTTCAGAAAGCCCTTCTGAAATCATGGAATCTCTTACCAAAATGTACAGCATTCCTAAGGATAAACAGGTATGATATAGCTGAAAAATATCCAGGCACTGTGCGGATTATGGAAATAGACTAGTGATATATGCTGCAGAGGGAAACATCACAGCAGAAAACATTTCAGTTTCGGAGTCAGGCAATGAGAAAATAAGCCTGTTTGAGCCTGAATTCTTTTGTAAGAAGCCAATCGTAGTAACTTCTAGGTCTTTTTGAGAGTTTGAGGAAAATGTGAAGTGCTTAGCTGCATCTTATGAAGTTGTAGTTTTTCTCTACACATTGTGTTTTGTAGAAAATGTTTGTGTTATTTTCTTTTGTTTGTTTTAGCAACTGTCTAATAGTTGATTTTATTAATAACCAGAAATCTTGCTGAATGTACCTTGTGTGTTGTGCATCACAGTAATAGTTTTCGGCTTAGTTTGCAGTGTTAGCATTTTGTGAATCCCGATTTTGTCATTTCTATTTTGTTAGTTAATACCAGTATGTTGTACCACTGTACTTGATACTTTAACAAAGAGCAATAATAAATTATTTTACACAGAGGCCAAAGGTAACAGTTAGCTCCAGGAAGAATAGTCACCTTTTCCAGTGATTTTCTAATACAGGTTTTCTTTGTCTGTAGATGCTGTTATTTACACATATACGACTGGCCCATGGCTTTTCTAATCACAGGAAGCGATTGCAAGCTGTTCAGGCCAGACTACATGCAATATCTATATTAGGTAAGAGGTAAACAATATAATTAACAGATGTAAAATATGTAACATATAGTACATAAAATATTTTATACATAATATATATATATAATTAGGTATGTTGCACTTGATTCCTTTGAAGTTCATCCATTTTTGTTGTTTATGAGGCTAATTGTAGTTACTTAGATAGCAACTTAAATTTGGAAATTGGCAGAATTTTCAGTGTTTACTATAGTCTTTTATCATTTTTTTTTTTTGAGGCAAGGTCTCGCTCTGTAGCCCAGGCTGGTCCTGAACTCACTATGGAGCCCAGGCTGACCTTGGACTCATGGCAATCTACTTGCCTCAGCCTCCTGAGTGCTGAGATTACAGGTGTGTGCCATCACGCCCAGCTTTATGTGGTGCTGGGGAATCCAACTCAGTGCTTTGTGCTTGCAAGACAAGCACTTTAACTGCTGTGCCATTCCTCCAGCCCCATCTTTTATCATTCTTGAACTCAAAATGTACTAGAAAAAAAGATAAGATCCTTGTTGACAATGTCCCATGAGTTTAGGATGTTTTTGTTTTAGTTTTGTTTTGGTTTTTTTTTTTTTTTTTTGAGACAGTCACGCTCTCCAGCCCAGGCTGGTCCTGAACTCACCGGTGTAGCACAGGCTGGCCTTGCACTCTGCCTGCCTCAGCCTCCCAAGTGCTGTGATTATAGGCATGCACCACCACGCCCAGCTTTATGTGGTGCTGGAGAATTAAACTCAGAGCCTTGCTCTTGTAAGGCAAGCGCTTTAACCCTAACCCTGCTGTACCATTCCTCCAGCCCTGACTTGTTTTATTAGCGATGCTTGATGCTTTTGTACTTATCTACTACTAATTCCTGCCCTACCTCTTCCTGTTTTAAGTAGTTAGAAAATAGTACTGTGCATCTAACTTTTATTGTGGAATAGTAGAATGGAAAGCACAATTTTGGAATCAGCTCTGGGTTGTCGTCTTCGTTCTGTAGGTTATTGGCCACATGTTTCAGCTTAAAAGAAAACTTTATAGCAGCCTGGCACTGGCCAGTCTTATACAAGGTATAAAGTGGTAAAGTGCTGCTGTTAACTGTTATCACTTACTCCTCTGCTCACGTTTTTTTTCTTTGGTTTCTTCTTTGGCAGTATTAGGGATTTATCCCAGGACCTTCACATTTAGCTACATCCATGGCTCTTTTTAAATTTTTACTTTGAGAAAGGGTTTTGCCTCCATTGTCCAGGATCCTCCTACCTGAGCCTACCAGAGTACAGGGTTTGGCATGTATCACCAGACCTGGCTTTGTCTTCTCTATTGAGTTCCTGCTTTGAAGTTCCTTCTTTATTTTTACTCACCTCCGGCCTAACCCCTGGCTTGTTAGTGATTATTTAAGGAATGGTTTTTGGAAATTAAATGAACATGTTCAAAACTTGTTTTTAGAGGAGTGTATCCAGTATTACCTCAATATGGACATAATTCAAAGTGTTCTATTTTTATTCTAGCCAGGTATGGTGGTGCATGCCTGTAATCTCACCATTCTGGCATACTGAGGCAAGAGCCGTTCACGTTTGAGCCCATCCTAGGCAACTTTGAAACTTTCTGAGATCCTGTCTCAAAATAAAAACAGGGCCAGAGGTGTAAGTTATTGTGAAAGCCGCAAGTTTAATCCTCAGTGCTAGGGTAGAAAAAGCATTATTTTAAGTTTTAATGACAGATTTCTGACGTTGAAGTAGTCTATAAATTCTCCTTAGAGCTTGAAAGTTTATGGTAAAAGAGGCACAGTAGAGTTCTGTCAGGTAGTATTCTTACAAAAACTTAACTGTTTATTCTCTTTTCCTACTTTTGTTCTCCAAAATTCTTGCTCAAAAACCATTGAGACTTAATATAGGAATCTGTGAATTGGGTGGGTATTTAGAGCTCTTCACCATATTTGATCTAGTCGTTTAGAATTTAGTGGTTCTGGTTGGAAGAGAATCCTTTCTCAGAACCTATAGATGCCGAGTTGTTTGTCATTGGCCAATGGCTTAACTACTGCTTTCTTTCCTAAAGTATTTGTTTTGTCTTTTCTAGTGTATTCGAATGCCTTGCAGGAATCTGCAAATAGTATCTTATATAATGGTTTGATAGAGGAGTTAGTAGATGTTCTTCAGATTACAGATAAGCAGCTAATGGTAAGTATTAGTAAATTTCTTTGCATACCAAGTTCATACCTTTTTCCCATTTTGTTTTTCCCAAAGTGAAAAATTGGTTCAAATATCTGTGTGTCTTATATGTCATACTCTGTGTTTAACTTCTATTCTCATAGGAAATTAAAGCTGCTTCTTTACGAACATTGACATCTATTGTACATTTGGAGAGAACCCCCAAACTCAGCAGTATTATTGACTGTACTGGAACTGCCTCCTATCATGGATTTTTGCCTGTACTTGTGCGGAACTGTATCCAGGCCATGATTGGTGAGTTTGTTGGTTTTTATCCTAGGCAGAAAAAGGATTCTCCACTTTACTTTTTGGAAAAAAACCCTGCCATCTTATCACCAAAATCTGAGTTTACTTCTCAGCTTCTCTCAATCTCTGTTGTAGATCCTTCCATGGATCCATACCCTCACCAGTTTGCCACTGCTCTCTTTTCTTTCTTATACCATCTGGCCAGCTATGATGCTGGTGGTGAAGCCTTGGTCTCCTGTGGAATGATGGAAGCTTTATTGAAGGTACTGCACTGTTTTTTTTGTGGGACAATCACCTAAGAGTACAAATTTGCAGGTGTTGCATGTTGCACAGTGTTAGCAAGTAGCATAAGGACGCTTACCCAGGAGAAGTTAGCTTTCTAATTTATTGGTTATCTAGTTATTACGTTCTTGTTATGTCACTCAATTTAGGAGGCTCAATCAACTCATGGCCACATGCTAACATGACTATTAGTCATGACCCCAAGGAAAATGTACATAAATACAGTTTGTAAATTATGCTGTAATAATAACAACCACCTTTATTACATGCTAAGTACTGGGCACCGTGTTTTTCCTCCCCACGTACGTTCTTTAATCCTGTGAGTTGAACATACATTACCTCAGGGACCTTGATACCCTAGGACTTTCACTTGGCACATATTAAAAAAATACATATTTTTTCCCATAGTGCGCTGACTTCATGGGGGGTCCATACTGCATGTTTATAAAAGAGTACTATTTTTTTACAGTTTTTTGTTGTTTTGGTTGATTGTTTTTGCTTCACCTTCTCTTCCGAATAGGTCATAAAGTTTCTTGGTGATGAACAGGACCAGATAACATTTGTTACCAGAGCTGTCAGAGTGGTTGACCTTATCACCAACCTGGACATGGCAGCGTTTCAGTCCCATAGTGGGCTTTCTATCTTCATTTATAGACTTGAGGTATTATTATCCAAGGGGTACTTTGAGTTGTGTTTTTATTCATTTGTTATTTCTTTTGTTTTGTCGGTTTTCGTAGTACTGCGGATTGAATTTAGAGCCTTCATGCTGAGCTACATCTTTGGCCCTTTTTTAATATTTTGCTTTGAGACAGGTTCTCATTGAGTTGACAAATTGCCCTGGTTGGGCTCAGATTTACAGACCTCCTACCTCAGCCTTTCAGAGTGCTAGGATTCCAGGTGTGCTTCACCATACCCAGCTGCTTTGCACAGAATTTGTACTCAGTGAGAATTGAGCCTAGGTGCTGTCCTAATAACCCCAGAGACCTATCTTATTCTTCTATTACTAGAAACCAATTTTATAATCTGCTTTTAGTATTCTTTCATTATAATTGTTTAGATCTTTTAAATACATAGAGAATATTTTTACCGTTTTTACCTTGATTATAGCATGAAGTAGATTTGTGCCGGAAAGAATGTCCATTTGTGATCAAACCAAAGATCCAGAGACCCAGTACTACTCAAGAAGGGGAAGAAATGGAAACTGATATGGATGGTAATTAACAGTTATTAAATTAATGTTTTTATGCTAAAATTTTTTGTTACTACCCCCAATTTTAATTTTACACATAAATCATAAAGTACACAAAATTCTTATTTATTTTTAGCCACAAATATTTTTTTCTATGCTAGGTATTTCAAAGTTGTATTTCACATAGATAATCAGAAAGTGAAAGTGCAAGTTCTTTGGATTAGAGCTCTGAATTAAATCAATAGAGTCTCAATACACTTTGAAAGTCACTGATGACAATATTTTTTATTTCATCTAGTAATTTCATGCTTGATTCATTATCTTATTGCCCCCAAAACGTAAGCTCCATGGGACCACGATACCGTCATCTTTTGCACTGTGTTAGTGCCTCATATATCATAGATATTTAATGCTGGGTAAAGACAAAGATGTTGTAAACTCTAAAAAGGAACTTTTAAAATATTTTTTCTGCCTGTTTAAACAAGGGAGAGAAGAGAGCAAAGCTTATTGGGTAAGGAATATCTTTTAAATCATAAATCAGAAGAGTACCCTGATTTTCTTACTCTTGAGATACATGGCCTGTCTTTTTAAGACATTCCTCTCTAAGTTTTTTATTGTTGGACCACAATACCCAAGACACACAGCTCAAGTAGAGAAAGGTTTATTTTAGCTCAGTTTGAGAACGTCACACTTCATTCATTCACGAGTGTTTGGCAATGGTGGAACGGCTCTCACAGAGTACCTCGCTGAAAAAGTGTTCATTCCCATCGTGGAGAGGAAGGGTAGAGCTAGCATATATCCTTCCAGGTCAAGTTCCAATGGTGTACTCCTTTTAAGTCACCACTGCCAATCTGCCCTTTCTGACCAGGCTCTGCACCTCTTATAGCACAGGAAATCAATGAATTAACCTCCATGATTGAGTTACCTTCCCCAAAACATGGGGCTTTTGGGAGACATTCCACATCCAAACCATAAAACACCGCATCCCCTTCCTAATAGTTTGTAATAACAGTGCCAAAAGTGAAAGCAGTTTCCCAGAATAAATGTCTTGGAATGTATTTTGTTTCAGTGATCCATGTTGCCCATTTCAGATACTTTTACTTATAGTAAAGATATTGAAGCTTATAATGCCTTTTAATTTTGTCAGTAATGTTGATAGGTTTTTATGCCTTTGTTTCTGACTTTATCTATGAACAGTTATCTGTACATGTTGATGTTGCTAGAAGACTGCCTAGTTTCTGTTTCTGTTCTATTATGAGAAACCTGGTATTTGAGTTCACAAGTGATGTCTCAGAGTGTTGAATAAAATATGACCTTTATTAACAGATATGTTTTAAATGACTGTTTGAAGGCTCTCTGTTCAAAAATAGAACAGTGGTTACCAAAATTGAGTAAAAAGGATAAGGATGCTTGCTACATATTCAGACCCATATTCTCTAATGCTTAATTCAGTAAGTTTGCAACCAGTAAACAGTAAATCTATGTTTAGTTAATTAATCTAGCTGATTCTAGTGCATACTCCTAGTTATGGAAGAAGGCATGTGCATGTATTGACTGAAAGAAATTGTCTTACAAATAGTGGCTTATCACTAATGGAACTTTTTCTGTGTTTTGTACATTGTAAAAAATGATTTTATTTTAATTATTCAGGTTTATACAGTAAAAGTGAATGCTCTTCACTCTTATGTGACTACCAATTAGGTGTGATTCCAGGTTCCCTTATGTTTTTTTCCATGTTTTGCATACATATGTAATTTTTAGAGTATGAAGGTGAGATTATAATGTTTGGCTTGTATTGTTCATTCATAGTATCATATTCATTCTTTCAGTGTATTGAATATTGATGCATTAGTGCTTTTTAATTATCCTCCTTTAAAAAGCTCTACTTACTACCTGTCTTCTGTCCACCAATACTATATGAAATGGCATGTTTTACTCACTACCACTACCCCCAGTTCAGTGAACGGGAAGTTTTGAAAGACTTCTTTTGCAGGATTATTTTCAGTTTGCATGTCTCGAAAAATTGGTGATCTTAAATATTGAATACCTTTCTGTTTGTGTGTGAAAAACTTACAAATTTTCATTTTGGGTTCAGTGTTTTGATTCTTCATTTTAGCATTTTTAATACCCAGTGGAAAAAATTTTCCCAAGCAGAAATCTTTTCTTTTCATGGTACCCTTTATTCTAATTTGTTTCTTTATTGTAACTTGTACTTTAGTTGCAGATGTGACCATGGAAAGCAGTCCAGGCTTATCCATATCTATGGAGCACCGGCTGGATGTTGAAATAAGGGCATCAAGTTCCAACAGCAGCACTAGCATCTCTGGCCCTGGCCCTGGCCCTGGTCCTGGCCCTGGTCCTGGCCCTGGCCCTGGTCCTGGCCCTGGTCCTGGTCCTGGCCCTGGTCCTGGCCCTGGTCTTGGCCCTGGTCTTGGCCCTGGCCCTGGCCCTGTCCCTGGCCCTGGCCTTGTCCCTGGCCCTGGCCCTGGTTCCCGTCCTGGTGCGTAGATACATAGATGCACGGTCTTTTGGTGACTGACTTATTAAAATACTGAAGAAGATAGCTTTAGGAAGAGCGTAAATAGTATACTTGGAGGTTACCTTCCTGTGACTATGCATGTTACTTCGCCTTTCTGGTATTTCCTTTTCTTGTATTAGCATATCTTATATAGTGTTTTGTAATTTTCTAACAGTTCATACACTGATTATCAAAACCATCCATGTTAGAGGGCAGTTACTATCCCAAACCGGACCTGAGAGGTGGCTCAGAGAGTTGAATCTTTTTTGCTTTGTAATTTTTCTTTTATTTAGGCTTCTAATTTTAGTATTGGTCTTATGTCATCCTCTAATTTTTTTTCAATTTCAAATTATTCTTCCCAGTGTCCAAGAGACCTCATTTCATATGTCTGCCAATTTTGCTGTAGTTGTATAGGTCTCTTAAAACTGAATGTGCCTGTTCTTTCTGTTTTAATGTTGAATTCAGCATAATTCTCTTGACTTTCTCCCTTGCCAGGAGTCCAGTGTATTCCACAACGAGCAGCACTTCTCAAATCCATGTTGAATTTCCTCAAGAAGGCCATTCAAGACCCTGCTTTTTCAGATGGCATACGACATGGTATTTGATTCTAAATACCTTTCTCAAAGGAAACTTGTCTCTCTCAAAGGATTGGTCATATTTGTACTGTTACCACATCCTTTAACAAGGCCAGTCATTTTGAACACCTACTTGTTTGGTATCTTCTTTCCTAGACCTCTTTAAGAGTTACTTACTTGGTTTCATAATGATTCACATAATGCTTTCTTCTAGCTTTACACTTCTTTCTTACTTTCCCCAGGCCCCAGCCCTACCCCTACCTCTGACAGATATTAATTAAAGTGAAAGCCATAGATAACTAAGAACCATTGGATTTCAATCAACGCAGACTTTATTACAGTGTAACATTTTGCTCCATTAATCCCATTCCTTATACTACCCTTGGATTGATTGCATTTTTCTGAATGTTTGCTTTCCTCTTAGTTATGGATGGTTCTCTGCCTACCTCCCTGAAGCACATCATCAGCAATGCAGAGTACTATGGTCCATCACTCTTTCTCCTCGGTAAGCACGATTGAGAATGAGTCATAGCAGTATGGAATAATGTGTAGAGCTCTTTGTCTTAATTTGTAGGGTTTTGTTGTTCATGTTAGTCTTCTGTGTGATAATCTGTCTTTTCTAGTTATGAAATAAAGAGTAGTTTTAAATACATACTTACTGAATCTCATACACATTTATAAACATTGCACTTTGAATTCACTTTTATTAATCAGAACTGTTACTGTACATTTGGGTACTATAGCCTATACTTACACTTGAAGTATGCTTTTAAAAAAATAAGAAACCCAGAAGTGCAAAAGACAGTTATTCATTTTTAAATCCCTATGTTGGTGTGGAAAAATCCAGTGGGAATAATTTCTTTCTCAATTGAATTTTATACCTGCAGACTACTCTTATTAAATATTTGTTTTATCTTTTGTAAAATACAGCTTTTGGGACCGAGTACATTTTCTGTTTACAGAAAACTTCTGCATTTTACTTTGACATTAAGTATTGTAGACCTTTAAATTAGCAGGTATTTATTGAGTGTCATACATGCTTGGGACAATGTGATAGTAAACATATAAGGTTACAGAAATCTCTTTAAAGGCCTGAAGGAATTCACAGAGGAAGTGCAAATGAGGGAAGTTTCCTTCTTTGTAGTAGAAAGCATTTGCTGTTTACAATTTTCATGGTTAGAGGTTGTAGTTTGGGCTGCTGCAACTTACATTCTTGCTTTTTGTCTTGCTGAAGCAATTTTGAGATTGTTTTGTTTTACCCTTGTATTTTGAGACTTTGGAAATTTTTTTTTGTTAATTTCTTACGTATATTCTAGGCTTGTCATCTCCAAATAGAGAATTTTATTTTTCATTGATCTTCATGCCTTTTTTTGTTATATGGCAGTGCTAAAGCTGTCTAATAGAACTGTTGAATAGAAGTAGGCAGAATTTTCTTTGTTCTTCTGTATTCAAAGTAGAAAATATTAAAAATTTCATTGAGGCATTTGGTTCATTGATGATTGGTCCTTTTTGAGATAGGGTCTCCCTCTGCAGTCTGGACTGATCCTGAACTCACTATGTAACCCATTCTGGCCTTGAACTCAAGGTAATCCTCCTGCCTCAGCCTCCCATTTGTTGAGATTATAGGTGTGCACCACCACTTTTGGCTTATTTTTTCCTGAGAAAATTAATTTTTAAAATATCATTTAAAAAATTCTTTTCTCCCCATTTTATTGGTATGTATGAGCACAAAACATAAAATTTACATTGATCTTGAGTATTTTGTGCACATACATATCATGGCAAAGTTACAGATCCTTCTCTCTTTTCGACCCTTGTCCCCTTCCCTCTGGTTCCCATTATTTCCCACATTAAGTTCTATGAAATAATTGTGATCTGGGTTTATCATATCAGAGAAACCGTTCGATACATCACCTTCTGCTTCTGACTCACTTCACTAAGCATGATGGTCTCAAGTTGCCTCCATTTACCTACAAAAGCCTCCAACCTATCTGTCTTTATAGATGAGTAGTATTCCATTGTGTATGAATGCCACAATTTGTGTACCATTGCTCTGTTGATGGGGAGTTTGGTGTCTTCCCTTCTCTGTTCCCATACCCTAGCCCACCCACAACCCTTTTTCTTCTTCCCAATGTCTATATTCCTACTTTATTCCAGGTCTCTCTTATTTTGCTTTTTTACTGTTTATGGTTTAGTTTTCTCATATTAGAGAAGCATGTGCTATTTAACTTTCTGTATGTGATTCATTTTGTGAAGTATAATTATCTCAAGGTACATCCATTTCTCTACAGACAAATCAAGTTATCTTTTTTATGATAGAGTAGTATTCCATTGGATAAATATACTATATCTTGCTTTTTGTCTGAGAAAGGGTCTTGTTCTGTCATCCTGGCTGGTCCTAAACTCTTACGTAGTCCAAGCTGGCCTTGAACAACACTTGACAATCATCCTGCCTCAGCATCCTGAGTGTTGGAATACTTGTGTGTGCTAGCACGGCCTGAGTAATTTTTATGTTGTACTAAGATTATGGTTGTTCACCACTATGCCCAGCTAATGTGGTGCTGAATAATCAGCCTAGGACCTTGGCACTTGCTAGTTAAGCTCTTTAACAACTGAGGTATCTCCTTATTTCCATACCACATCTTAATCTGTTTACAGACATATCAGCTGTTTCCAATATTTAACTGAAGCCAGGTACGGTAACATATGCCTGTAATCCCAAAACTTGGGAGGCTGAGGCAGAAGGATTGCCTTGAGATTGAGGACAAACTGGGTTGGTTACACAGTGAGTTCAGGACCAGCTTACACTAAACAGCAAGTCCCTGTCTCAAAAAATAAAGATTTGGCTATTTTTATGTTGTGCTACTATAAACATGAATATTCATGTATCGTTCTTTCACAATGACCTTTGACTCATTGGAAAGATACCCCAAAAAAGAGGTATGGTTGGGTCTGATCGGATACCTCTTTTCAGTTTTTTTGAGGCATCTCCACACTGCTTTCCATCATGGCTGTACTAGTTTATTATCAACAATGTAAAAGGGTTCCTTTTTCGTCACAACCTCAGCACTATTTGTTACATTTTGAGCTTTTGATACTAGCCAATCTCACTGGAGTTGGATGAATGTTAATGTTTTGGCTTGTGTTTCTGTGATGGTGGCTAAAGATGCCTAACAGTTTTTCATGTACTTATTGGCCACTTGCACTTCTGAGTATTTTCTATTTAATCAGTTACCCGGTTTTCAATACAATCTTTTATTTGAGGCATCTGATTTTTTCCCCCAGTTCCTTGTATATTCTAGATAATCATCCTATCTGAAGAGTATCTGGCAACAATTTTTTCCATTCCATCAATTCTCATTATTGTTTTTTCTTTTGGTGAACAGAACCTTTTTAATTTGATTTAATCATATTTGTTAATTCTTGTTGTCATCTTATGTGCATTGGGTGTTCTGTAGAAAAGTCCTTGCCTGTGTCTTCAGGGGTTTCGCATATTGCATCTTAAAATAAGTTCAGTGTTTCCATTTTAATAATGTACATCTTTGATCCTCTTTTACTTTTTGTTTTGTTTTTTTCTTTTTTGTTTTTAGACAGCTTCTCCTTCTCTAGTCCATGTTGGTCCCAAACTCAGTGTAGCCCATGCTGGCCTAAGCCCATGAGGTTTTAGACTGTCTTCTCTTCCCATGATTCTTTTGCTAAGGAACTTCACTTTTAATGGCCTACGTGAAACCTTTCTCTGAACATGTGTCAGAGTGCACAGAAGGAGCCCAAACCACTGAGTTCTGCACTAAAATAGGCAGTAAGGGGGATCTAATAGTCCAGCAGTTCTAAGTGTCTTGTTTACACCCTGCCCCTACAGCAAAGCCCTCCTACATGTCCTGTTCTCACTGTGATCATTCAAGAGATTGTAGCCTTTTTCCCATCCCTGGTCTGTCTATTGTGGAAATTCCTTCTTAGACGCTAGTTAATCTGCAGGCTGATTTATAGGTTACAGGCTCCTCTTGGCCTTTTGTAGCTGGCCTGGGATGAATTCCTAGACAGGCATAGTTTTCAGTCTCTGACCATATTCAGGGTTTCCAAACCTCTTGTGGTTCCCTTTTAATTCCTTGTGCTTTCCTGTCTCCAACCTATGTCAAACAGTTATTGTTGTTTGTTTTGTTCTTTAG
Organism: Ctenodactylus gundi; assembly: GCA_004027205.1. NCBI lineage: Eukaryota > Metazoa > Chordata > Mammalia > Rodentia > Ctenodactylidae > Ctenodactylus > Ctenodactylus gundi. Next base: position 176,083 of record PVKB01003219.1, on the reverse strand, counting down.
ACTTTCTCTCAATTTGTAGTCCAGGCTTGCCTAGATCTCAGCAATCCTCTTTTCTCAGCCTTCTGAGTGCTGGGATTACAGGTGCGTACCACTACATTTAGTTTATGTGGTGCTGAATAATAGAACTCAGAGCTTACGCTTACTAGGAAGCACTCTAACCACTGTACTGTTCCTCTAGCCCAAGGTTTTTTGTTTTTTGTTTCTTTTTCTTTTAGCTGTATTTCAGCTTTTTGGCTAAGCTTGCGGCGAGCTATTGCGCCAGATTCCTGCTTGGCGTCTCAATATTAAGTGTGTGGGTATCAGGAGTTTTATGTTGAAGATTTTACTTTTCCTTGCCAGGTTGAGAAAGTCATTTGTTACTGTCTCAACCCCATCAGGCTCTGGAGCTTCTCCTAGGTTACATTCAAATACAGAAGTAGGTAAGTCTAAGAGGTAAGGAGCAGGAAAGGTGGCATTGTTTGCCAGGAAGCACAAAACAGAAAAGCCAGTGCACAGGTGGTTGGTTTTCTTTTTTAAAGGTGAAGTTGAAAAGAAGCTGTAAAAGGACATGTGCTGTGATGAGTAAGGCAGGGTGCTGGTGAGTTCTGTCAAAATGAAGTTAGAAGGAACACAGCAATAAATGAGACTAGAGCACTAAACTAAACATGATTGGAGGTCTCCATTCCTTTCCTAGGATCTTAATTCTTCCCTGACATTTGAGTTAGCATTGGAATCTTCTACATTCCCTGTAAATAAACTTGTTCTTGAGAGAAACCAAATTTGCAAAGCCACCCTGAGTTAATTAATCTAGCAATTTATAGTTGTTCCCTAAATGATAGTTTGGAGTCTTTCACTGTAGGCAGAAAATGGCCAAGAAAAGAAGTGGGAGTAGAGTTGTTTGAGAATAATTCTGGAATATTATAGGAGTATAATTGGCTGTTTTATTCTCTTTTTTTCTACAACTGTTTTGATGACATTTTCTCTGTTACTGACTTATGTCTAATAAGTACAAGTTTTGTCTTCAAATGCCAGTACATAGTTTATTGCTAGCCTGTTATCTGCTGTTACAGCTGCTGGTATATTGCTTTCTGAAGGCCTCAAATATTGTGGTCTCTGTGTTGTGCCAAGAATTATTTCACATTGTCTTGTTACTAGCTTCAATGAGTTGAATCCATATTACATACATACAGAATTGAAGGTACCTACCTAAACACCTTCCCATTCTTCTAATGATGGTGACAAGAGGCTTAATATAATAGCTAATAAGATGTCACAGTATTTCCTTTTGTGGCAAGGCTTGATGAAGTTGCTAGACTTTGCAGTTGTATCTAAGATGTCCTTGGTTCTAAATGTACATAGGCGCCCAGGTCAAATGAGGCATAAGCAAGCTAACCAACGCCAAGATATTCCACAGTGGTATTTTCAGACCCATAATTTCTAGACTTTGTCATGATAGAAATGATGTTTTATTATGGGAGTCACAGGTATTGCCATCTGAGATCCTGTGATAGCATTCATTGTCTCTATATTCATTATCTCTATAATAAGGTGGATCCAGAAGTAGCAAAATATTATTTAAAATGTTGGTACTGAGAACTAGTTCAGTTTTCCTTTTTTCTTTGGAAAAATTGTTTTTTAGATAAGGGACCAGGCAGTTTTCAAGACCTATATTCTTTATTTTTAAATTTTTAATAAAGTTTTGAAATGGGTTCTCACTGTTGCTCAGCCTGGTCCTGAACTCGCTATGTAGTTCAGGCTGGCCTGTAACTCAAAGAAATAATGTTGCTTTAGCGTCCTGTGATTACAGGTATGCGCCACCACACCCAGCTTGTGTGATGCTAGGGAATTACAGGACCTTGAACTTGCTAAGCAAGCACTCTAACCATTGTACTGCTCCTCTAGCAATACCCATTTCCTGTGAACAGTAACCTCTAGTTAGCAACCTTTTCAAAACTATCATAGTAGAAAAGAACCGTATCAGGGGCTTTTCTTGTGGGACACAGAGTAGTCAAGGACAGTGAAACTCTTAATTTTCTTGTCCTGTTCTCTTTTTCTATTTTTTTCCCAAGGGCTAGTACATCTTATATTGCACTAGAATTCAATGAGGGGAGGTGTCACTAAATTGAGCCTGATCATTTTTGGCTGTTGTAGATGCCTAGGTTGAAACTGTTCCTTCTGTGGCCAGATGGGAAGAAGGAAGCCCTATTTGCAGTTTGTTAGAATTTCTTAGAACTTAGTAGGTTTGAGAGTTCACATTAATTAAAGCATTGGGCAAAAGATGATCCGACTTGAGAGACCACCGTCCAATTTTTCAAGAGGGTGTTTCTGACTTGAGGCAGTTATGTCTCTACTAGACCTTCTATCTGTAGATGATTAGATGAAAAGAAGCTCTGTTTATAAAGGCCATTACCCAGACATACTGAGGTGTAAAGTGTATGCTTTCATTAGTGTCAGTATTACCAGGAAACTCAAACAATACTAATATTTGCTGAAGCCTATATAATAGTAGTTTGGCAGGAATGAAAAGGCAAGAATAGTTTGACAGCAAGCTGTCATTGTCAGAGCATAGTAACTTGTTCCAATATTATTGTGTCACCAATGAGAAAGAGTGTTCACTCTTTGTAAAGTTTCCACTGGCGATTATGCCAAAGGCAGGGCAAGGTACAGAGTTCACATTGTAGGCTACGTCTTCAAGACAAAGACCAAGAAGGCTACTCTTAAGACAAAAGAAGGTTTCAGTTAGTCTTTGGCTATAGTTTAGTTTTTTTAAGCTGTTCACATTTCTCTCTGTCTTTCGTCTTAGTTGCTTGGTTCTACCCAGAAGTGATTGCTTTGCATGTGTATACCCTTTAATACTGAATCTTGGTGGTAAGATAAGGACAAAGTAAACTGCCCCCATGCACAGTGACATTGTGACATTATTATATTTGATGTCTGAATAAAATTGATTTTTGATGTTATCGTAAATCTCCAGTAGACCATTAATTTTAGTTTGTAAATACTCAATTTTAGTGGCCAGAGAATTTATACATTTGAACATATGTAAGTTAATGTACAGTTGTGTCGTACACTACAAGGAACCCAAAAATGGACTTAGAGTAATTAGAAATCTATAGCCTATCAAGAATCCCAAGGCTGTTGACAACTGTTGGTACCCAGCAGTTAATCAGTTAGGTTAATGAGACCACCTTGAGCTGAAAATTAGTTTTTTGTTTGTTTGTTTGTTTGTTTTGTTAATATCGTGGAGATCACCAGAAACTCGTTTGTTTTTACATATTTTATAAATATAGTATGTGTGTGTCTTCTTTGACAGATTTTAAAATATTTGGTAGTAAGGGCAACACACATTTCTGGGTCTCTCGGCTAGCTAGCAGAAGCCTTATCTTCCTCCTTACCCCTTGTATATTCCTCCCAATAAGTGTCCTCTTCACAGCCTGAAAAAAATGTAAATCTTTGGTAGTACTCCTCTTTACTGCACATTTCTAAAAATCAATGTGTCAAGCTGTCAGATTAATATATATCCAAGGAGTAGTATAGTTCTACTGATGGTTTCAAATTACTGAGTGATCTTTTTGCAACACATGTTATTCATATGACTTTCTATTTCCTTTTACCCAGTGATCTTGTATTTGGCATTTTTACCCGGGTCAGAAAAGTATGTATATTTAGATTGGTCAATTTTCAATATGGGAGACAGTATGTACACAGACACACACACACACACACGCACGCGCACACACACACACACACACACACGCACATGCACACGCACACGCACATGTATTGAGTGGATGACCATGCAGGCACTCAAAAATTAATAGATCAGTATGATCTCATTTATTTAAAAATATCCCTATAAACCAAGACAACAGTTATTTTATAGAACTAATTGAGGGGAATATTGGCAATTGGAAAGGGAAGGATTTTTCATTTTGTCACGATATGTGTATACACAAAATACTTGATCAATGCTAACATTATGTATTGCATCTATATATATCAATAAAATGGGGGAACATATCCCTATAAAAATCTTGAAGAGTAGTCACTAAATTCTTAGTGATGACTCTCAGAAGGGGGAGTATTAGGATTTTTCATAATAAGTACTAGACTTCAGATGTTTATACACTGGGTATATACTTTTTAAAAGCATTTATTGTGTTACTTTTAGTATTTTTAATACCTGTAATAAATCTTTCGGTTCCCCTCATTTTTCTCTCCTTTCTTTAGCTACTGAAGTGGTGACTGTATTTGTATTTCAAGAACCATCGTTGCTATCCTCACTCCAGGATAATGGGTTGACAGATGTCATGCTGCATGCACTGCTTATCAAAGATGTGAGTTCTTTCTGCTGCTTTATAAACAGTGCACTGTGTATATCCCTTCCCTGAGACATGGACTCACATGCTTGAAAGCAGTCTTATTGCATGAAAATTATATCTCTTCTGTATATATTATTGAATCTGATTGGGACCTGGTTATCAAAATTTCTTTTCTTTTTCTACTTGAAATTAGTAGGTACATTCAAACTCACTTTATTTTCTCTCCAGGTTCCTGCTACCCGCGAAGTCCTTGGCTCCCTCCCAAATGTATTCAGTGCACTCTGCTTGAATGCTCGAGGTCTTCAGTCTTTTGTACAGTGTCAGCCATTTGAACGTCTCTTCAAAGTTCTTCTGTCTCCTGATTACCTGCCAGCCATGCGGAGGAGGAGGAGTTCTGATCCCCTTGGTGAGTTGCTAGGATTTATTTTGCAATAGAAATTTGATCATTTGGCAAGAAAACACTTACTTGACTGCACACTGTTTCTCTAGGTATGCAAAGATTAATTCAAATTATCACTATACATTCTGTTATTGTTAGCCTCTATACTTAGAATAGTCCATGCTTCTGAACAGTTTGTTATTACGCCACCATGGTGCTGGTAAGAAACAGGTGTCAGGGCAACAGTATATTTCCTCATCCACTTTGTAGTCTACAGTAATGATCCCAAGGTATTGCTTCTAATAGTCTAATGTTCCAAGTATGTTAAAATAGTCACAGATGAACAAATTTATGTGCTTTCTTACTCAGGCTGAGACACAAAGGTCTCTGAATAGGAATTCGGGGCCTACTTGAGGAACATAGAGACTGTCATAAAAAGAAAAGCAAAAGATGCTTTGTACTTGGAGCTAAACCACTCTTAACATTCTAGTCACTATCATTCTTTACTGTTACAGTCGAGCATTAATGGTTCACATGTCTTATCTTTGTCACTCCACAGTGCTAGTTCACACCTTCACAGTAGATATTCCATGGTAGAGTTCAGCATTATTATTTTTAAAATATATTTACTAGACTGATTCCTTTATCTTTCCCAGTTATTTAGAGGATGGAAGCTGATATGATGAATTGATTCAAGGAAGCATGGCATTAGAAAATTGTAGCAATCAACTCAGTATCTTTCTTCATTAGGCTGGCTGGGTTTTTTTTTTTTTCAGTCTAATAGTTCAGTTTTTGTTTTAAGGGGATACTGCATCCAACTTGGGGAGTGCTGTTGATGAGCTCATGAGACATCAGCCTACCCTCAAAACGGACGCTACTACTGCCATCATCAAGGTAAGACATAAGGCTATGGTCATGGTCTTGAGAGAATTTTAATAAAATAAAGAAGGAGGTATATGTTACTAAGAGGTCATTTACATTCTTGGACTGTGCCTGTAAGAACATTGGGTGCCTCATTTTTTCCATATTATTAGTCTGGTACAATACAAAACCAAAAATGAAATAGATTTACTTTTAGTTATACCAGAAGGAAATCTTGGTTAATTCTACTCTTTCATATTGAGAATTATTTTTAATTCTTATAGTCTATATGGTGGTACATGCCCATATTCCCTGCACTCTGGGAGGTTGTGGCAGGAGAATAGGAAGTTTAGGCCCAGCATGGGCAACTTAATGACCTAAGAGGACTTGGTCTTAAAAAAAAATAGCTGGATATGTACCTCAGTGAAAAGACTCTTGGTTCAAGCCCCAGTACCAGAAAAACATCTTCCGTTTAATTTAAACCTTTACATATTACTTTCTTATTTATGCTATTAATAATCATAGAAGGCTTAGCTTCAGTTTGTAAAAGCATATTCCCTTTTAACCATTTATTTTTCTTCCCCATATTTATAAGCTTCGCCTTTTACGATTGTTCAAACTAGTATGTGTTCCTTGTGCTTGGATGAATTATGACAAGTAGCCTGCACTTATGCAGCTATCTGACCCTGGCCAAATTACTTTGTAGCTTTTACATTGTGAAATAGAGTTAGTTACCACACTTCAGGAACGGTGTACACATATATGTTTTTATAAATACATAGCACATAGGAGACATGCACGAAATATTAGTTGCTCCTTATAATCTTTAATTGTTAATAGACAAAATTATTTTCTCTTTAGTTACTTGAAGAAATCTGTAATCTTGGAAGAGACCCTAAATATATTTGTCAAAAACCATCCATTCAGAAGGCAGATGGCACTGCTACCGCTCCTCCTCCGAGGTCTAATCATGCTGCAGAAGAAGCCTCCAGTGAGGATGAAGAAGAAGAAGAAGTACAGGCCATGCAGAGCTTTAACTCTACCCAGCAAAGTGAACCCGAGCAAAGTCAGCAGTAAGTGCTTTCCAGACAAGTGTTTTAGCCTTGTAATCGTGGGCATATTACTATCTAAGACTTCATATCACCTTTTTTGTGATTTTTGGGGTTGGATCCCAGGGCCCTTGCTCATGTTAAGGATATGCTCTGCATGCTTTCTGCACTCCCAGCTCTCTTGTCACTTTTCACTATTAAAAGTGAGTTGTATTAATTACTTCATTCTTTCTCACTCTATGAACATACCGTTTTTTTCTTTAACTTTTATATGATTTGTGCTTTGCTATTTAAGAATATGGTTGCCTTTAAAGGTATTCAAGTTGTTAGAAGTCTAATATATTCTCTTGGTTGGTTTTATATTCCACAGCACTGAGTAAATGATTCTAGCACATAATAAAACACTTTGTACACATGAGCTCTTTCTTTCTTCTACGAAGTCCCCAAGAGTTGTGAGGTTACATTTTTGACTATTTTCAGGTGAGGGGGGTTGTTCATTTGATTTTTATCTGTTTATTCTAGATAAATCAGAACGTTTGAAATGACCTTTATGATTATAACTAGGCAAAGTAGGTTTTTTTTTCTTCTCAATTCTACATATGAATTGATTGCTTGAGGACTGGGTGTATAGCTCAGCAGGTAGAGTGCTTGCCTAGCAATCACAAGAGCCTGGGTTTGATTCTCTAGCATCATGCCCTTAATCCCAACACTCAGCAGGATTGCTCAGTATTCAAGGCCAGCATGGGCTACATAGTGAGTTGAGGACCAGCCTGAACTACTGAGCAAGAGCCTATCTGAAAAAAAAAAAAAAAATTGACTACTTGAATTCAAGAGGGGAATAGGTTTAAAGTGTTTAAGATTAACTTCTAGAGTTAACTTCTAGAGTACTGCATCTGTTGCATGTAAATCATGTAAGCTAGAACTGCTGTGTGACTCATAGTTTTGAGACTCATCCTTGTTGCATCTACCAGTATTACACTTCTGAATTGTAATCTGTTTTATGAATATGATACTCTGTCCTTTTGCCATGTTTATGTACTTGAATTTCTGGGTTCTTTGTTTGTTTTGTTTTCAAATGTAGACATTGTTCTTTTTACATACTTTCCTTCATACCAGGGGCTACTATTTGGAAAATTCTGCTTGTATGTGATCTTACCATATGTTTTTTTGCTTGAGATCTTGAGAAAGGAAACTTAGGCATTATAGTGTATCTTTAATAGTTACAGTGCTGTTTTACATTTTGTAACATTCACTACTAGTGGTTCTAAATACTTGTCTTTGAGCCTCTTTCTTCTGCCTTCTAAATTTTTTATCCCAGAAAATCTGTTATAGATATGAGTATACTTACCAAGAGAAACCAGGTGTTATAGATAAAGATAAGCACAAGTGATTTAGTTTTGTGACTGCTTTTCCTGAGTAACTTGAAAGAAATGAGATTATGTCAGTCTATGTGGTGTTTGAACCTCGAATAGCAGTTGTACGGGTTTTGAAGGCAATGAGTTCCTGAAATGTGGCCCACTGAGGGAGGGCTTCTTTACCACAGGCAGTGTTTTCCTAAAGGTCTGGAAGAGACAGATTCCCCTCCCACCACCAGACATAAAATTTATCAGGGTGAAATTGAGCCTTAGAATGTATATGTTGCAGGGAGGGAGAGAGGCAGGACATTTTTTTAATTTGACAATTATGACAAATCTTTTTATTCATCATGCAAATGCAGTCTTCTGCTTTTAAAATGCTATGATTTCTAATTGAAAATAAGGTAAAGATTAGAATGACTTGTCACAGAACTAGCTATTAGAATTCCTTTGGAGATAGTTAATCAGTTTTAGTAGTCTAATATGACTTTCTGGGCCTGATAGTCAAAAAATGAGGGGAGTGGAAGGAGAACAGTATTGACTGGATCACCTTGTTCCTGAATTTGTATTAAGAACCACAGTTTTACATTTTCTTTTGTTGATTTCCCTGCTTCTGTGTACCAGCAAAGGGAGTATCTAGATTCCAATTTATTACATCCCTTGAACTCCGCCATTTTATTTGGCTTTTCAGTGGGACAGGTATCTCACCGGGCTAAAGCCACATTTATAGTTTTTAGCATATATAGATAATATCTTGGTTCTTTCCAAGGAGGCAAAGTCAAGCTGGAATGGATAATTGGTATAAGTAGCGTGGAGTACTGCAGTGATACCGAGGAGGAATAGTATGGTCAGGGAAAGAATTGTGTCCTTTCGTGGAATGGTTTCAACCTTGAATGATAAATTTCCTCTCTTTGTATAAAGTTCTAGCTCAAATTTTTTATTAAAATTGTTCATAGCATTTTACCAAAACCAAAGGCCTATAAAACTCCAGATGTTACACCGAGTCCATTATGATTGATGCCTCTTCTACATTTTTCTGACAAATCTTTACTCATATGTTGTCTTGCCAGTCTTCGTCCCTTTTCTTCTCTCCTTGCCTCTCATTTGTTTGGGCCCTTTCCCCATCCTCTGTCCAAAGGGACATTTCCAAAATGCTCTTTCCTACTTACATTTTCTTCTTTCCTAGGTTTTTATTTGGGGGGGGGGGAGGTAAATTTCACTTCATTTCAATATAGTGTATAGTGTATGAGTTGTTTCTCTCTTGTTGCCTTCCCCCCCTTCACCATTTTTCCCATTTTATTGATACATATGGATGCAATACATAAAGTTTACATTGATCTTGAGTATTTTGTGCATATACATATCATGGCAAAATTACAAATCCTTCCCCCTCCCTTCCGACACTCCCCCCCCCCAACCCCCTATAATTACCATTTTTCCCCTCCATTAGTTCTATGAAATAATTTTGATCTTGGTTTCTGAGATAAACCATTCGATATTTAACCTTCTTCTAACTCACTTCACTGAGCATGCT